>NW_021024699.1:437129-457225 GCF_004153795.1 Camellia sinensis
ATGGAAGTCTACGTCGATGACATGCTTGTCAAGAGCAAACTGTCATCCGATCATCTGACAGACTTGCGAGAGACCTTCGAAACCCTATGCAAGTATCACATGAAGCTAAATCCGAAGAAGTGCGCCTTCGACGTAGGATCTGGGAAATTCTTGGGTTTTATGGTCAGTCAACGGGGCATCGAGGCTAACCCCAAAAAGATCAAGGCCCTGATAGAAATGCAGTCTCCCAGGACGGTTAAAGAGGTTCAATGGCTTACGGGCAGAGTTGCCGCCCTCAACCATTTGGCAGGCCTTTGAGTGGACCACCGAATCTAAAAAGGCCTTTCAACAATTGAAATAGTGCATGGCCAATCCCCCCTACTCTCTCAGGCGCTCTCGGGCGAGACCCTCTTTCTCTACTTAGCCGTATCAAACACCGCAGTCAGTGCGGCCCACATCAAGGAGGACAGCTCAGTCCAGCGTCCGATTTATTACATTAGTTGAGCTCTTAGGGGGGCAGAACAGAACTACCCTCTGCTAGAAAAGATGGCCCTCGCCTTGGTCATAGCCTCCAGACGCCTTCGACCTTATTTCTAAGCTCACTCCATAGTGGTTCTCACTGACCAGCCTCTTAAAAAGGTCATGAGGCCGAACTGTGAAGGTAAACTTCCCAGAAGTGCCAAGAGGAGGCGAAAGGGAAGTGATGGGACCTAGGATACGAAGCAGCTACCAAAGCTTTGTAGACACCCCACACAAGATCTATGCAGGAAACCTCAGCTGGAATCTCAGTTCCCAGGGGCTTAAAGAAGCTTTTGCAGGTCACCCAGGTCTATTAAGTGCCAAGGTCATCTATGACAGGGACACCGGAAGATCTCGAGGTTTTGGATTTATCACTTTTTCATCTGCTGAGGAGGTGGAATCTGCCCTCAGTGCTATGAATGGAGTGGTAAGAATGTCTTGGAAATAGTAATCAATGCTCCGTTTGTATCAGCAAAAAACTTTTTTCCACAGAACATTGTATACGGTAAAGTTTTTCCTAGAAAATGTTTTTCAGATAAAACGTTTCCTATGATTGGTTGTCTTTGAAACTTATGTACTAATAGTTGTATTAGTGGTGGTGGTGACGGTGATGGTAGCGTCAATGGAGTGGAGGTTGTGGTGGTGGTGGTGGCGGTGTTAAAATGGTGCCATTAGTAGGGCTTTTGTCCAGGAAATATTTTCTGTCCAAATAAGCTTTTTTCCGTTGAACTTTGTTTTCTATTGTACCAAATGTCAGAAAATGCGAAAAATATTTTCTAGAAAATGTTTTATTTCCAAACAAACGGAGCATAAACACATTTGTAAGTTTCTAGTGATAGTTTTGTTGATAATATGTAAATATTTAATTAGGAGGTGGAAGGCCGGCCATTGCGGTTGAATCTGGCCGAGGAAAGAGCTCCTACTTCGCCACCAGCAGACTCCAGAAATTCAGAGGACAATTTTGGCAGCAGGGAAATGCTTTCTAGCCTGGGCAACTAACAAGGAAAGGAGAAAGACGGATTAGGTGTTTCAGATGATAATAGAGAGTTGCGAAGATGCAAACTAAATTGGTGTTCCACGACGTTCAGCTTCCACTACTTTTAACTCTTTCATTCATCCTCAGGATTCTAATTGGTATATGGAGAGCGAGCACAAATGATGTCTAACCAATGACATTATTAATTGGAGCTTCTTACTTCAATTTACAAGTTTCAGATGTAATTATTCTGGGCTATATGAAAATTGATTGTAATTGCAATTTGTTGATGTGTTCTCAATTTCAAAATGTTCAAAACTTCAGATGAGGACTTGTATCATTATTGAGAAAAGTATTCTGAAGTATTAGGATATCTAGACTTTGTTGGTATTGCAACGTAAGTTAATATCTGCATTCTGAAAATGTAGAAAGAATGGTCAATGAACTTGAAATTTATATCTTACCAAATAAAAGATTTTCATATTTTATTTTGTTTTAGCTTGTCTTTCTGGTTTGGGGGAAAAAGAAGAGTGTGCTTCTGTACACATATGGGCACACGTGTGTGTTTTACCCACACGCACAGCTTACATATGGCCTATAAGCAATTTGTACATTCAATTTGTTCTAAAAACAACAGTTGTCTTAGGTAATAGTTTTCTTAGGTAATAGCTAGGACTGGAAGATGGATCAAGCTACTTGAACTTGACTTGTGTTGAACTTTTTAAAGTTTGTTTAGTTTCCAAATAAAATTTGAATAACTTATTACTCGGTTTAATAATTTTTTTTTTTTTTTTGGAGTATCAGTTTTAAGCAAGATTTAACTGCAGCAACTGCAACTTGACAGCATGTTCTGGAGAGAAATTATACCTAAAACTCCCAAATGAAACATTCTTTGAAATTTTCAATTTCATTTCATCAAATAAAACCAGCCAAAAAAAAGGTTAATACTTTGTTGCATCTTCCATGCAACTTTGATTGGCAGTACGGCAAACATAAAGCAGCATAAATATGCTGCCCCTTTCCCAAGCTATAACCTCCAATGTACCCAATATATATATATATATATATATACTCATCCAGGTATGAACAAATAAACGATGCCCCGAGTAAAATGAAAAGCTAGTATCTAGTATTTACAGGTCATTTAATTAGCACGATATGCATATAAATTACATAACCATTTTCCTCAAAAATGCACTCCCAACAATTTTGATTTCCAAAACTGGCTTAAATTTCATATCCAATAGAAGCAATTTACCATACAAGTACATCTAATTCTTGTACATTTTCCACCCAAAAAATTCAATTTCAACACTAACACTTTTAGAAGAAAAAATAAATAGAAGTCATTTCTTCCTCAGTAGAAACGAGAGAAGGAAATTAGGCCATAGATGAAAAGGGCGTGTGACATGAATGCTTTCACTCGGTACCGTGGCTTCCAGAAAGAAGAGCATCTGCTGCAGAATCCAAGTCATGAGGGAAGAAAACCCTGCATCACAATGTATCATCCAGAAAATAATATCAAACTAAGATTATATTCTAATGTTCTTGATTTTCTTTTTAATATATTTCTTAGAGACAAGAATCATAAATCACCCAAATAAAAGTAACAAAAATCAAGTTGTAAGCCATTTTAACACCTATTGATTACTTCTTTTAAAAGCTGAATTAGTCAAATGAATACAAAAGAACTTGAAACAACGCAATGAAGTACCTGCAGGTGTTGTGATACAAGATCCTGCTCAGCTGATCAATGTCAGCGATACCTTTACAGCCAGCAACCACCTCAAGAACTTGCCTGGAGACGATGGTTGTATCATTTAATTAAATAAACAAACGTACAGGCAATCAAACTCCATAATGCCAATTTTTAACCCGAACTACCTTCCATTCAGGGGGGATGAAATCTCAAGATGAAAATCATATGCAAAAACATTAAACGTGAATGTCTTCATTTAACTAATAGCATCACAAGGATGAACTAGTGGATTCAGAAATTGTGGATACAATAAGATCATATAAACAATAATAGTCATATATAATCATTTTCAACAAACAAGGTTTACATTGCAACAGATCCCAAGACTTATATAAATGTAGTATTTCCAAATTGAAAAATATAATAAAATTCTTTAGCAAACTCGTCAAGGGAAATTTATGTCAAAATAAAATAATAGAAATGCGAATCAAGTTTGTGTCAGCAGAAAAGCAGAATTGACAGGCACCAAAAACAATAACCAACAAATGCAAGCTTTTCCACAACCATGAAGTAAAAATATAGAAAGAACAATGCTATTTCCAAGTATCTACTCCAGAAAGGTAGAACATCTACCAGTGTTGACAACTTTTTTATTAGTATCTACAGTTGATATTAGATAATTCTTGATTAGCAAAGAAACCCTCCTACAATCAAGCATCAATTTGTTATTATTCCACGACAAGTTCTAGAATTAGAAATTTTGTCACTATTACTGGGGAAGGAAAACCAAAAAGGAAACTCTGCCTGTATCGTGTCGACAAAGTTGGGTTTAAGGGATAGAAGTGTGAATTGTTATTGCAGAAAAAACATGACAACAAATAAGATAAATCTTGGTTTGCTGAGGCCTTCTAAGAATTTATAGCCAACAATAAATCTTTTCACTCTCCCCATTAATTGACTGCAAAGTCTGCACGGAATTCTTCAATACTCATTTCAAATTGTCAACACAAGTTCTGCTCGCATAAAGGTTTAGATACGATATACCTCAAAATCAAGAAATAAAAATATATATCTATGTATATATCAATATTGAGAAACAAACAGAATGCTTATTGCCATTTAAATTTAGAATATATATACTAGTGTATGCCTGTGTAAATAAAATAAGTGAGCAAAAAGGAAAAAAATAAAATAAAGAAATAGGGAGGGAAATAAAAAGGGGGGAAAATAAAAAAATAAAAAGGAAAGAGGAAGGAAGGTGGGCAGGAGAGAGAGAGAGAGAGAGAGAGAGAGAATGCATGAGTGATGGGGAAAAGAAGGTGGGTGAGTGGGAATTAAAGAAATCTTGACCCTAGGATGAATTTGGGAATTAATTTCAACCCTTGAAACAAAATGTATCTCTTAGACATTTTGAAACATTTTCAAAAACCCTCCTGATTTATTATATAGATATATAATAACAAGATAAACAACAAACAGAAGGCTTCTTAAACTCTATCTGAAAATAACTCTCCACAAAGTGAATCCAGTTCTCATGTTTTTTTTCCAAACACAAAATGTTTGCTTATTTAGAAGAGTAAAGAGTGAAGAGCTTTATATGATTTTAAAATAAATAGTAAGATTAGTTTATAAAACTAGATCAAAACATAACCTGCATGACATACACAAATGTAAGATAAAGCAGATGTTGAATTTAAAAAAATCCACATTATGAGAGCTCAATCAACATTTACAGACAGATGTGGCTGAAAGTATGGTTATCAGAATCCCAATCTGGATCTAAGTATCTTACGATTCTACGACCTTAGTTGGGCCAAACGATCCGGATTAGATTAGGATTTTAAATTTAGTAGGATCTTAAAGCAATTATGATCCTAGTCATAAAATTATGTAAAATCGCATACGATCCCGATTCTACTACGATCTCCCAATCCTACCAATGTTCTTTTGTTATTATTTATTTCTTATATATATGTGTGTATATATATATGTGTGTGTGTATATCTATATAAAAAAATTTACTATAAACTCATTTTTCAAATGTCTCTAATTAATGTTAACATAGAATACACATTATATCAAATTTACTAATTTTCTTTAATCTTTTTAAAATTATGTAGCAAAGATTATCATTATCGATAATTTTTTTATATCTCACTATCCTCAATTTGATTCTACAATCAGATCCATGAGTCCCGAACGATCCTACCTAGAATCCCAATTTTAACAACCTTGGCTGAAAGAGTAGATGAGAAAAGAACAAGTATGGTGTAGCTCTATGAAAACATTTTTACTCACCGAACTAAACAAGGTTCATTGCGACCTTTAACAATGGACTCCTGATCATACTTTTCTCTCTTCTTAGAAGGCCATGATGATTTAACAAAATTAACACCGGCATGAGTGTTCTTGATTTCACAGTATGGAGAATCTGTCTCAATCATCATTCTCTCAAAAGGAATGCCCTTTACAACGTCAAGGTTTTCAGCAGTCTTCAGAGAGCAACCATTTACACCTATTTATTACCAAAGAAAAGAAAATAATAATAATAAATTATCAAGATTCATTGGACATCTCAAAATAAAAGGAATAGAGCAGTATAAAGCTACAAGACAGTAATTGGGAACAGCTCAAAATCAAGGTTATGACAAACAGGAGTGCACCCACCTATGTAAAGATTACTGAATGAGAGAAGCTTGTTGCGATCTTCTGCAGAACCAGTGAATGAATGGGCAACCCCAGCACTGAACCTGTCAGACAACAATAAAAAATTGCCCAAGTTGCTCCACATCAACATGGAACAAATTCATCATGCAAAACAGCTGAACGGAAAATTCTGAGTGTCATTGCTGAGCCTTCCTTCAAAAACAAATTTACTGGAAGGAAAACAATAGTAGGGGAGAAATGGAATCATAAAACCTGGTTTATGCAATTATTAAGAGTTGACTATTTGTGCATTGGTTCTCTTACATTACTACTACAAAACATTGTTATTTATTACTTTTTGTTTATAGGTCAACAAAATTTTCAGAAAAGAACTTTAAATCTTCAAATAGAACCCATTTCTATTTCCCCCTATTTGGCTTTATGTTTTCGCTAATATCTTTTCCTAACTTTGTCTTTTGTACCATCTTTCACTACATGGTATTAGAGTAAGTGATCACTCGAATTGATCCAAGCAAATTCCCAATATGCTAATTTCGCAGGATAGTGTTTAGGATTCCCTTTGTGTGTGTGTGTGTACAATCATGAAGTGAAATTCAGAATTAGTTGTGGATGTCAGTAAACTTCTGCCTAGCATGTGTAACAGTCTTTTTGTGACATATAAGGTTCACTTTGCACAACTTATCACTTAAGTGAGCTTTCTCCAGAAACAGTAGTATCGTCTTTTCTAAATTTTCTGTGCCCCCTTTTCTAGGGGCCGAGGAAATTACAACGAGAAAAACTTCAGGGCTTTTAGCCTTCTTGAAGGAATGATGATTCCTCCCAAATGTTAGGCTAGTCTTCTATCTCATATGAATTTGGTCTAAATTAGTTTTTCTTGCTGTGGAATGTAAGCCCAAACTCCTGAGTGAGATAAATTTAAGGTGATGAACCCCAGAAGAACCACAAAATCAGAGTGAGTCGCCTGGCATGCATCCTTATATCAGAACAAAGTGATGTTCAGTGATTACAAGATTTTTAATTATTTGGCAAATGCAGAGAGTTTTCAATTTATGGAGCCCAGAAATGTCACCTGTCCTTGTTACGCTCAACAATGTCACAGAAATCTTTAGTTGCTGCTCGCATGTGCAGAAACATTGGCAGCTTCATGAGATATGCTAATTCAAACTGCTTCTCAAAATACCTTGTTTAAAAACATGAATTTAAAATGGAAATGCACAATCATTCAAATGAAATAAAGTAGCAAATAAAAAGAATAAAGAAGAAATATGCCTAAGATCTTCAAAAAAGACATCCCCGGAAAGGGAAAAGATTTCTCAAGCAATTACATACTTCTTTTGAACATCAGGTGAGCAAAAGTGAAGCCTGTCGTAATCCAATCCACATTCACCAATTGCAACAACCTTGCATAAATTATTAGAGCACAACACTAACAAAAAATCAAAGAAAGAAATCATATAATGAAGCCATGAAATGCAATTGTTTTACACCTTTAACATAGTACCAAAATATAGTAGCATTATTTACAAATCCACATGTCATATGAACTTCAGAGTTCATTCAACAACATGGGTTGTAGGACAAGAAGATGTAATAAGAAAATATCATTCAAGAAATGCGAGTACAGTGCTGATGTCTGATGTTAACTCCCAAAGCTGAAAAGTGTATGATAACACCATTTAATCCTTAACAAAAAAATGACATTTGGGTTTCATTCATGCGCAAGTGTTTGATAATAAGAACAAAAGCTATTTCACATAACATCCAAGTAAATATTTACTTTAGAAGCCATTTGATCATAGAAACTCATATGTCAAAAATGTGTTTGTGGTAGCATCTACTATACTAGAAATATCAATGAACCCAATTATTGCAATTGCTTAGAAATTTTCCACGTAAAACAGGAATCCAAAATGCATTAACAGAAATAAGGCAGTAATAGAAAATACAAAAGTGCTTAAAGTATAAAAACGTGTCAAAGTGGATTCTCCCACACAAACACTACTACACATATATCAAAATTCTAGAAATATTGGAAGCCATAATATTCCCAAATAATTTGAATCTAAAATTATAGCAAGCAAAAGAAAAAATTTGAAAACATTCACATCACCCAAAACATTTTTTGTTTATTTAATTCGACCATCACAAAGAAGATACGTAAGTTTAAAGTAACCATTCAAAGCAGTAAAATTTTAACAACTTTTATTATAAAGGGTCCAGATTTGAAATGTTGTTTGTTTTACCATTGTGATGACAATTCAGCATTACCTTTCCTTTCTCTACTCCCATTTTAGCCAGCGACAAAAGTTCCTGAAAATGCTTTTCTGGATCCCCACTCTCATCAAATTCCTAAATAAATAGCACCCACAATTACAAATATAACAGCTACACTTTCATTTATACACGTAATAGTACAATACATTTACAAGTTAGCAAATATAGATTTTCAAGTAACAAAAACGCACTTTGCATCTTGTCGGGTGCACACCAACGGTACAGAAAAGCCTTGCTGCCATGAATAAGAAACTGCCATGATTAGACAACCCAATGATCAGAGAAAAGAAACCCAATTAGCTAAGAATAAAGAGTGGTAAGGAAATGAAACCCAGTTTGGAAAAAGGGAATTCTGGACAGACCATCTGTTTCTGCAATAGCAAGAGCTTCCTTTGATTCCTCAAGTGACCCGCCAGTGACCTGCAACATAAACCTAGACTGAATTACAGTGCTTGAGTCTGTGACACAATCTATCTCAGACGAACCAAATGGTGAATTAATCCAACCCAAAGATTACCAATTTTCCGATTATTTCACATTTTTTGTGGCAAAATAAAATGAGGAAAATGAAAAGAAATCAAAATTACCATGATCACACAAAGCCTGTTAGTTTAATCAGGTCATGAATAATTATGGGTTGATTACATTTTTAGTCCCCACACAATGCTATTTGTGTTATTTTGGTCCCTAAAATTTAAATTGTGTCAATTTGATCTCTAATATAAAAAGTGTTTCAATTTAGTAGCCCAATCTAACTCCGTCACTACATGCCGTTAAAGTCAGAGATAAATGTAAAAACTCACTTAAAATCTTGCACTTTCAGACCTGTGCGAACTAGTTTCCGCAATAGAGTAAGATGGGACTTCGTAGACAAACCTTGGTGCACCGATGGGTGAAGGCCTACACAAGGAACAAATGGTTAGGCTGCCCGACCGGGGATTGGTTGGAAACCCCTCCGACAGTCGAATCAATACCGGAGTTTGGCAGAGGAAAGGTAAAGAAGACGAGTGTGTATAGAGTGTCCAGAGATCGATCCCTTGTAAAGGGAAGTCAGGTTACCTTTATAGGGAAGGCTTAACTTGCTCATCAAGTTTCTCTCTCTACCACCTAGCACTCATTGGTTATGCTAGGTTGCTCCTCATTGGAGGAGAGCACAGACTCTGTTGAGCGGTTCCATCATCTGTGGGCACCACGCGCCTTTTACTCATATGGCGTTGGTTGATCTGTTAGAGCTCAAGTGTCTTGGAGTAGAATCTTGGAGCCCAAGTTATGGACTAACGCACTTCGGAGTGGGTATGGGTGCTAGGGCTAGGCCCATGGCCTTTCCCACTTCGGAGTGGGGAATGAGCCAAGACTGAACCCTTAGCTCGGCCCCTCTTAGAGTGGAAGAGGGGGCCCAGTTCGGAGTAGGGACCTTTGTTTTAGCCTAGCTAGGTTCCATACAAATAGGCTTGAATAATTGTGCCCCCTTCATTTGCCCCTGGCTTGCACTGAAATTTATTGAGTGGAAGCCATTATTGTATCTCGGCCAATTTGTTCAAAACTCCGACCTTCATGCTTTTGAATGATTCTCGGCCTTACAGTTTTTTTTTTATTTTTTATTTTTGGATAAACATCTCGGCCCACTCTAGATAAACATCTCAGCCCACTCACAGCTTTTGATTAGGCTTAGCTTGGCTGCCACTTTTTGACTTGTAAATTCAATGTTTGCTAATTCAAATGTTTGATTTTGCATAGGGAAGTTAGATGGGTCCTAAAATCCATCAAATTCCTCACTTCTTCATTTGCTCAGCCCTGTATAACATGGTCTTCAATTTGTAAACAATTACCATGAGTGCTTGCTGGGCCCACAGTTGGGTTTTCAACTCATTTGAAACATGTGCCTGTTCGGCTCACTTAAAGAAGTTATCTGTATCAATTAACTAGATGTGACGCTTGGGCCGTTGCTTGGTCAGCCGAACCAAACAATTTGAAAATTGGTGGAGCTCGGTCTAACACAAAGTAGCTCGACTCTGATTTCACTGGACTATTTTCTGCCAAAAAAAATACGTGGCCTACCTGGGCTAGCCCTTGTACTAGCTGCTTTTACACTTTCTCTTTCTAAAACTTCAAATTTTGTTGACCCAGCAACTAATCTTCTTCTCTCAATCATTTGAATTTCAGCTTCTCCCTTCACCAACTTCATTTCTACTGGAGCAAGGTTTGAAGACCCATCTTTTCTGACGTTGCTGTCAGCCGGTGTGGCTAATTGTCGTTGGCTTCTCACTATTTACAACAAGCTTGGCTCGTTGTTGTTGCCACTGTCGCGTGAGTTTTTATTGATCGTAAACTCCATTTTTACTGGTTTGGCCCTCTGCCTCTTGTTTCCGACGACTGAGGTTATACCTGTTCTCAGTGCTTCATTGCCGACTGTGTGGCTAATGGATCATCGTTCTAGTTTCACCCTCTAGCTCCGGTGATATTCCGATCAAATTGTGACTTTCAACATATTTTCCTATGTCACTGCTATCTTTATTTGAAACCAACGGCTGGTTTGATTTGATACCAAAGTTATTGTTGCCTTTTGCGTCGTCATTTTGCTGAAATTGGTACTGTAAGTTCTTTGATTTTGGTCTTAGCTTCAAGAAAGTTGCTTGCGGTGCATGTAATTCCATGAACTCATACATACCCTTTTTAATCCTTGTTGTCTACCATTGCACAAATTTTTGACATTTATTGGAGGCCCTCTTTACTTTTGGCAAATTCCCACTTTTTCCTTCTATGCTCTGTTTTGAATTTGGATTTTGGTAACTCTATTTACAAGGTTGATATTTGCCATCACTCCTGTGTACCGATGCAATTTCCATTTTCTCGTTTTTCTGTTAAAATTCCTGGCAGGTTTGGCTTCACACCAGTGCTTGTTTGACGCCCTGATTCTAGTGTTGTAAGTCCCTAATCCCATGTCTCTCCTTTAGGCTTTTGCTATTGTTAATTGTCACTTTTGTGGGTCATCCGATGATTTCTGGCCTCTATTGGGTATTGCATATTTGACATATGAGTTGTCCACCATTTAGTGCCATAAACCCAAAGACTTGAGGCAAACCACAGGTAAATTTAGGAGTTTAGTCAACACTCCATCCAAACTAGCCCTTTTTCCGTGAGAAGTACCATATTCCTGAAGACGTTACACTGGTGTTAGGAGGGTTAAACACACTTCGGTCACTGACCGACGATACTATGCCTTTTCCTGTAGGAGTCATCGTAGAAGGGGGAGTTCGGTTCCCCTTGGACCCTTTGTGGCTCAAGTTCTTTCATTACTTCAAACTCCACCCCATGGAGATATCCATGAATACTTTTAGGATTATAGGTGGCTTCGTAGCCCTTAACAAATTGTTTGGCCTTAACTTAGGAGTATGGGACATACTCCATTGTTACAACTTCTCCCACCACCCGAGTGGCACCTTCTACCTTAGAGTTCTGTCCGATGTACCCCAAATGATCTTAGACCTTCCTGATGCCGATAAGCATTCGAAAGATTTCTTCACGGTAGGAGGGAAATTCGAGAATCCGGCCGACGTAGAGGACCGACCAACGCGAATATGTCGTGAAGGGGGTGGTCCAGGTTAGCTTTTGTCCTTAATGCTTTACTTCAATACTTTTGATGTTGACGCTTACTTTTGTTGTATGGCTTTGATAGGAACTTCTCGAACGAAGAGGAGGATAAACAAAGAGCATCTGGCTAACCTTAAGACTGCATTCCCATACCCTGACCAAGTTATGACAAAGTTGCTTAGTTACGTGGCCACTTACAAGCACATGCTTAACAAGAGGAGGGTTCGTGTGATTGACTACTTTAGGAAGTCCCCAGAGAGGTCGTCCGAGCAACAAGCTTATGATAACATCAGAGCTTCTACTTCTGCCGTTGTTTGGTCATCAAGCGGAACTACGAGTGAGGGTCCTCTTCTTGACGACCAAGAAGGCATGACTCGCTGAAAGCTTGACCTTGCAGCTTCTGCTTACGGTACAGATCCTATTCCTAAAGTGGCTATTGTGACCTTTCGGCCGGCCGAACAAAGAGACTTGGTTCCAAAACAGTCCGTACAAACTTCCAAGGAGGTTCCTTCTCCTATTCCACTTACCACCACCTATACTGAAGAACTGAGGGGTTCTAAGAGGAAAAGGAGTAAAAGGAAAGGATGTTGTTGAGGGCTCTGAAGAGCAAACTTTGGCTGAGGAGTGGCTGCCTCATTTGGAGTACAAAAGTCGGCCTATCACTATGGCTGACAGCGTGATAGATTCTCGTGAGTTGGTGTTCCATCTGTCCAAGGCATTACTCCTACCCCTGGATAAGGTTGAGTGAAATGTGGATTATGAATCTCTATTCAAAGGATCTATTCAAATGGTGACCGTAGTAAGTGTTTTTCTCTTGATTTGATTGCTTTGCTTTCCTTTCCTTTTTCAATAAACTTCTCTAAGTGTTTTATCTTAGTCCTTGACAGTTGGCGCAGGGGCTTCATGTTCTGGAGCAGCGTCGCCTGGAGCAAATAACAGACTTCAACCGAACTACGAAGGTGCTAGCTGACGTCGACCTTGCTCTAAAGTCAGTCGAAGCTGGTCGGATAAGGGCCGAAGAGGAGGCTGCCACTGCTAGGGCGCTGGCCATTGCTAAGGAGTAGGCGTTGTTGGAGGTTTAGAAAACTGCTATGGTGGCTCTGGCTGCCAAAAAAGAGGTCGAACAGAGAAAAGCTAAAGTAGAGGCCAAGCTGGAGGCTATGAAGGCCAACTAGAAGGGCTGGGATGAGGCTAAGGCAGATTATACCCAACAAGTGCTGGAGCTGAGGGATGACTTATTTGCCAAGGGTTGGATAGAGGCCCTTTGTGCTGTTGAAATCGAGGAGACTTATGCTCTCTTCAAGGACACCCTCGTTCAATCTAAGACTGCTACTGGAAGGGCTGCTAACGCAAAGGAGACGTCAGTGGCTGACAAAATGCAAAAAAAGAAAAAAAAAAAGAAAAAGAAAGTAAAGGGCTACTAAGCCTCATCACATGGCTATTTTTGCTGATTCAGAAATAGGGCTCGGCAGACGAAGGGGGGAAACAGAAGGGGTGGCCTCCGAAGTCTCAACCATTGACGTCTCCTTTGCTTTAGCAGCCCTTGCAGTAGCAGGCTTAAATGGAACGAGGATGTCCTTAAAGATAGCAAAAGTCTCAGTTCCAACAGCACGAAGGGCCTCTGTGCAACCCTTGGCAAATAAGCCATCCCTCAGCTCTAGCACTTGTTGGGCATAATTTGGCTTAGTCTCATCCCAGCCTTTTTGGTTGGCCTTCTTCAATAAGCTTAGCTTGGTCGGCCTTCACAGCCTCCCAACTCGGCCTTCACTTCAGCCTTTCTCTGTTCGACCTCTTTTTTGGTAGCCAGAGCCACCACAACAGTTTTCTCAGCCTCCAACAACGCCTTCTCCCTAGCAATGGTCGACGCCCTAGCAGTGGCAGCCTCCAATTCGGCCCTTATCTGATCGACTTTGGCTGACTTTAGAGCAGGGTCAGCGTCAGCTAGCACCTTCGTAGTTCAGTTGAAGTCTGTTACCCCGTTCGGTTGGTGATACAGTAGAGAGTATCACCAATGAAAAATCCAAAAATATTGTATTTTCCAATTGATGTAATGGAAGGCTAAACGCCAATTTTCCGAAAGGGAACTTCTATTTCGATTTAGGTATGGGTTAAAGCTTTCTTATGTGTTGTATATTCTTAAAATCTATTATCATGTGAATGCTTTTTACTTTAATTTTTGTTATTTATTGCACTCTTTCTCTTTATATTATGAATGTGCGGGCGGTTCCTCTTAATTGAGATGAGAAACAGGCTATTAAACACTTGTTTAGTAGGTGGATAAGCGAATCTCTAGAAAAGCACGATGTATGCATTATGATTTATGATCTTGTTTGATTAGATAATTTGAGCTTTGTCAGTCTGAGACCGGAAGGCATGGTGAGGGATAATCGCTCGAAGCCGTTTTAGCCGTGGATAGGCGTTTAGGCACCAGTAGAGGATGAACCCGAGAAACACCCGTGAAGCTTTAGCAAGATAATTATCTGAAAAAACATTAACATGTAACCTCTTGTCATAGGATCCCTTTGTCTATCTTCGTAATCCATAGGACACACCTGTTACCCCGTTCATAGTATAAAGAAACTTTTGTTAAGGCTTATCCATCATACCTAAAAATTTAAACAGAAATAGAAAGTACAGAGTAGGAAAATATCTCAAAAAATTCCAAAAAATCTTAGAAAAATCATTTCCAAAACATTTAAGATGGAACAAATCATAATGAACAGAAATTTAGAGTTAAAAAACTTAAAAGATTTAATTAATGAAATCACACAGGATTTAAAGTTAATCCAAAACAGCCTAGAATCAAATGTCCAATTCTGGATCATTTCCAGACAACAACTTGTCAAAGTTAATGAAACGACAAACGAAGAAAAACAAGAAAAGGTAACTCAACTTAATGATAAACTTCAACAGTTTATGGAAAGAAAAAACCAAATCATCCTTCAACTTATTCTTAGAAACCCTTAAGAATGAGTTTAGGATCAGAAGAAGTTAATGAATTAATTGAAAATGTTCATATTGAAGAATATTACCCATATTCTAATAATGAACATTCGGAAGAAGAATTTCCTCTTACTCTAGCAAATAAGAGAGAATTAGTGTTTAGGCAAACAAGTAAATATCGTCTAAAAACTATGAAAGAACAAATCCTAAACATTAAGGATGAAATCTTAGCTATGGAAAGACAAAAGAAAAGAAAAGAAAAGAAACATAAAATGTAATGTTAAAAACATATTTAAAACAATTGTATGAAAAACAAGAGCTATGCTATGCAAAGGTAAAAGAATCTCCAGAAATTAAAAAAGAGATTAACGAAAGAAAAATCTTTACTGAATGTAAACAAAATCAGATTAGTTGGAACCAACATTGGATTACAGAATCTAATAAGATTATAACAAATCTAAACAACCAAGTTAAAAGAATAACTCATTACATAAATATTGAAAGATCTATATAATGGAATCACTCCTCCAAGATATAGAAAACCTCACAAGAAAAAGTTATAAAAGAAAAGAACACTTAATTTTAGTTCAAAAAGAAGCAAACAGGCAATATTCTTTAGATCCATGGTCTGAAGAAACAACCTATTGGTTTACTGCTTCCGAATTTTGGGCTAAACAATTAATAAAAGTCTTAAAGGAACTAAAATATAAGCTTAAAAGACTTATCAGTCCAAACTGACTGATTTTCTTTTAAACCAGTTCGTTAAAAGATCCACCCCCTCTTTTTATCTTGGTACTGATACCCTTGGCAAATAAGCCACCGATGTCTCCTTTGCGTTAGCAGCCCTTCCAATAGCAGTCTTAGATTGAACGAGGATGTTCTTGAAGAGAACAGAAGTCTCCTCGATTTCAACAGCACGAAGGGCCTCTATCCAACCCTTGGCAAATAAGTCATCCCTCAGCTCCAGCACTTGTTGGGCATAATATGCCTCAGCCGCATCCCACCCAACCCTTCTGGTTGGCCTTCATAGCCTCCAGCTCGGCCTCCACTTCAGCCTTTCTCTGTTCAACCTCTTTTTTGGCAGCCAGAGCTACCATAGCAGTTTTCTCAGCCTTCAACAACGCCTTCTCCTTAGCAATGGCCGACGCCCTAGCAGTGGCAGCCTCCTCTTCGGCCCTTATCCGACCAGCTTCGACGGACTTCAGAGCAAGGTCGGTGTCAGATAGTTCGGTTGAAGTCTGTTACTTGCTCCAGGCGAAGCTGCTCCAGAAACATGAAGCCGTTGCGCCAACTAACAAGGACCAAGATAAAACATTTAGAGAAGTTTATTAAAAAAATGAAAGGAAAGCAATCAAATCAAGAGAAGAACACTTACTATGGTCACCATTTGAATAGATCTTTTGATTAGAGATTCAGAATCCACATTACACTCAACTATGTCCAGGGGTAGGAGTAATGCCTTGGACAGATGGAACGCCAACTCACGAGAATCTGTCACGCTGTCAACCACAGTGATAGGCCAACTTTTATACTCCAAATGAGGTAGCCACTCCTCAGCCAAAGTATGCCCTTCAAAGCCCTCAACAACATCCTTTCCTTTACTCGTCTTCCCATTGAAACCTCTTAATTCTTTAGTATGGGTGGTAGTAGGTGGAATAGGAGAAGGAACCTCCTTGGTAGTCTATACGGACTGTTTTGGAATCAATTCTCTTTGTTCCGCCAGCCGAACGGTCACAGTAGCTACTTTAGGGATAGGATCTATACCGTACGCAAGAGCTGCAAGGTCAAGCTTTCGGCGAGTCATGCCTTCTTGGTCGTCAAAGAAGAGCACCCTCACTCGTAGCTCCGCTTGATGACCGAACAACGGCGGAAGTAGAACCTCCGGTGTTGTCACAAGCTTGTTGCTCGGACAACCTCTCTAGGGACTTCCTGAAGTAGTCAATCAAACGAACACTCCTCTCATTAAGCTTGTGCTTGTAAGTGGCTACGTAACTAAGCAACTTTGTCAGCTCAATCAGGGTAGGAGAAGCCAGTCTCAAGGTTGGCTGGATGCTCTTTGTTTATCCTCCTCTTCGTTCAAGAAGCACCTATGAAAGCCATACAACAAAAATACGAGTCAACATCAAAAGTATGGAAATAAAGCATTAAGGACAAAAGCTAACTCGGACCACCCCTTTCACAACATATTCGCGTTGGTCGGTCCTCTATATCGGCCGGATACTCGAAGTTCCCTCCTACCGTGAAGAAATCTTTCGAATGCTTATCAGCATGAGGAAGGTCTAAGATCATTTGGGGTACATCGGACAGAACTCTAAGGTAGAAGGTGCCACTCGGGTGGTGGGAGAAGTTGTAACAATGGAATATGTCCCATACTCCTAAGTTAAAGCCAAGTAATTTGTTAAGGGTTACGAAGCCACCTATAATCCTAAAAGTATTCATGGATATCTCCATGGGGTGGAGTTTGAAGTAATGAAAGAACTTGAGCCACAAAGGGTCCAAGGGGAACCGAACTCCCCCTTCTACGATGGCTCCTATAGGAAAAGGCACAATATCATTAGTCGGTGACCGAAGTGTATTTAACCCTCCTAACACCAGTGTAACCTCTTCAGGAATATGGTACTTCTCACGAAAAAGGGGCTAGTTTGGATGGAGTGTTGACTAAACTACTAAATTTACCCATGGTTTGCCTCAAGTCTTTGGGTTTATGGCACTAAATGGTGGACAACTCATATGCCAGATACGCAATACCCAACAGAGGCCAGAAATCATCGGATGACCCACAAAAGTGACAATCAACCATAGCAAAAGCCTAAAGGAGAGACATGGGATTAGGGACTTACAAAGCTAGAGTACAACAAGAGTAATGGCAAATATCAACCTAGCAAACAGAGTTACCAAAATCCAAATTCAGAACAGAGCATAGAAGGAAAAGGTGGGAATTTACCAAAAGTAAAAAGAGCCTCCAATAAATGTCAAAAATTTGAGCAATGACACACAACAAGGATTAAAAAGGGCAGGTATGAGTTCATGGAATTACATGCACCACAAACAACTTCATTGAATCAAAGACCAAAATCAATAATAAAGTTCAAAGAACTCACAGTACCAATTTCAGTAAAATGACGACACAAAAGGCAACAATAACTTTGGCATCAAATCAAACCAGCCGTTGGTTTCAAATAAAGATAGCAGTGAAAAAGGAAACTATGTTGACAGTCATAATTCAATCGGAACATCACCGGAGCTAAAAGGTGAAACTAGAATGATGACCCATCAGTCACACATTGGGCATTGAAGCATTGGGAACGGGTATAACCTCAGTTGTCGGAAACAAAAGGCAGAGGGCAAATCGGTAAAAATGGAGCTTATGATCGATAAAAACTCACGCGGCAGCGGCAGCGGCAACGGCAATGGCAATGAGCCAAGCTTGCTGTAAACAGTGAGAAGCCAATGACAATTAGCCACATTGGTTGACAGCAACGTCGGAAAATGTGGGTCTTCAAACCTTGCTCCGATACAAATGGAGTTGTTGGAGGGAGAAACTGAAAATCAAATGACTGAGAGAAGAAAAAGAGCTGCTGGGTCAACAAAATTTGAAGTTTTAGAAATAGAAAGTGTAAAAGCAACTAGTACAAGCGCTAACCCAGGTAGGCCACGTATTTTTTTTTGGTAGAAAATAGTACAGTGAAATCAGAGTCGAGCTACTTTGTGTTAGACCGAGCTCCACCAATTTTTAAATTTTTGGTTTCGTCGACCAAGCAACGGTGCAAGCGTCACACCCAGTAAATTGATACAAACAGCTTCTTTAAGTGAGCCGAACAAGCACATGTTTCAAATGAGTTGAAAACCCAACTGTAGGCCTAGCAAACACTCATGGTTATTGTTTATAAATTGAAGGCCATGTATACAGGGCCGAGCAAATGAAGAAGTGACGAATTTGGTGGATTTTGGGACCCACCTAACTTGCCTATACAAAATCAAACATTTGAATTAGCAAACATTGCACTTACAAGTCAAAAACCAGCAGCCAAGCTAAGCCTAATCAAAAGCTGTGAGTAGGCCGAGATGTTTATCCAAAAAAAATATAAAAAATTTAAGGCCGAGAACCGTTCAAAAACATGAAGGTCGGAGTACACTTTGAACAAATTAGCCGAGATACAATAATGGCTTCCACTCAATAAATTTCAGCGCAAATTAGGGGGCAAATGAAGGGGGCACAATTATTCAAGCCTATTTGTATGGAACCTAGCTAGGCTAAAACAAAGGTCTCCACTCCGAAGTGGGCCCCCTCTCCCACTCTAAGATGGGCCGAGCTAAGGGTTCAATCTTAGCTCATTCCCCACTTTGAAGTGGGGAAGGCCATGGGCTTAGCCCTAGCACCCATCCCCACTTCGAAGTGGGTTAGTCCATAACTTGGGCTCCAAGACTCCTACTCCATGACACTTGAGCTTTACCCGATCAACCAACACCATGTAAGTAAAAGGCGCGTGGTGCCCACAGATGATGGAACCGCTCAATTGAGTATGTGCTCTCCTCCAATGAGGAGCGACCTAGCATAACAAATAAGTGTCAGATGGCAAAGAGAGAAACTTGATGAGCAAGTTAAGCCTTCTCTATAAAAGGTAACCTGACCTCCCTTTACAAGCGATCAATCTTTGGACACTATACACACTCGTCTTCTCTACCTTTCCTCTACCAAACTCCAGTACTGACTTGACCGTCGGAGGGGTTTCCGACCAACCCCCGGTCGGGCAGCCTAACCATTTGTTCCTTTGGCAGGCCTTCACCCATCGGTGCACCAAGATTCGTCTACGAAGTCCCATCTTACTCTATTAGGGAAACCAATCCGCACGAGACCCCAAAATACATGATATGACACTTTAACATGGAGACTCACTGGCAAATTAAACTTTTAGTCCGAAACATAAGTAATCTGTGTCATTTGATTCTCCAAAATAACACATTTACCACTAATTTTAATGGCAAGTTTCAAATTTTTAGATTCTTCTTTTTCCTATATTTTCTCTCAGCAACCAAAACCCTTGAGATGAAAATAATTTAACTGGACAACTAATTTCTGATTAAACCAAAATCTTACAAAACATAAAGATTAGAAAAACGAGGAATTGTGAGCTACCTAAAGCTATAAAATAAAAAAAAGGAATCAAAGAAGACTTACGATGATTCGGTCAACACCAGCACTCCAAGCCCTAGTCAAAACTGCTGCAATATCAGGTATGTGGCATTGCTTGCCATTGTAGATACCTCTGAACATGTTATCTGCATTTGGGGGTTTGATTTTGCAAAATCAACAAACAATTCATCAAAACATGAGTGTGGAAACCATTAGGGTAAGAAAGGGGTTTGTTGAATTGACCAACCTGTGAAGTTCACAGCTATGTCTGCTCCAGAGAGAGAGAGAGAGAGAGAGAGAGAGAGAGAGAGAGA
>NW_021024699.1:468457-487226 GCF_004153795.1 Camellia sinensis
GTTTTGTGTTCTTATTCCGGTTATTAGCCTAGGTTACTATGTGATGCGCACAGCATACAAGTATAGACTGGATCGCCTGAATTGGAACAAAACATTTCATGTTTGTTTTTTGAAAGATGGTTTGCTAATCGCAAGTGGGCTTAAAGATGCAGATTTTGCCACCCTCGGGTGGGCTTAAGAAAAAGATGGTTTTGCCACTATCTAGTGGGCTTAAAACTCACAGTCAATGATTTGTTCCAATCCAGATAACCCAACCTTCACCACAGGCATTCAGGCAGTTATATCACATAAGCATATAACCTCATGGTAAGCATGCTATTATGGCAGTCACTCACACACATGCAAGGATGCTAAAGCATAAAACTAACCAGTACTCCAAGCCAAAAAAGAAGCTAATTAGAAATCATGCATGATTCCTAGAATATACAGAAATTGCCTTGCAACACATGCAAAATGCAACTATAGCAGGCTCGGCTATTCTAAACATGGCATATGAGATGCAAGGCTAACAAGTATTCAACTTTGAAATTGAAATACAAATGCAGTTAGTATGATGCGCCGAGCCCGGTGCGTGCAAAACAGATGAATGATACAAACATGTTGTCATACTGTATGCTAATTGAAATATGCCCTAATCTAACCATCATAAGCAGGTAAATAAAAGGGAAGAAGACGTGGGGTTGGAAGACATACAACACACCCCGCACACTTATTACAGTTATGCCTCGCGCAGAGGGTCCGAATAAATATACAGTCCCGAATAAAAGAATAGTACAGTCCAAATATTACAGTCCAAATAATGTACAAATTCTTAATTAATTAACAAACTAACTAAGAAAATAAATAAACTGGCATGCAAGCCAGGGGCTGCCTTGACTCTGATGAATGATGCATGCTCGGGTTGCCTTTGCGCGGAAATCCATGACGATGCCCCAATTAGCCTCTGTTTGCACCTGTTCTTGAAATGCGTGCCAAGCCTTGGAAGACCGCTGATTCTTGAATTGCTGCAACAGAGAGTAGGAAAGGGGCATAACAATGTATTTTCACAAATGTATGCATGTCTCGATCCTCATGCCACCAATCACGCATCTCGATGCATGATGGCCGAGGAGTCGAATTGTGCAACTCAATGTAGAATGAATGCACAAATAAACACAACAAGACCTAACTCCATCATAGGTAATCCGGAGTGTCGGTGACTGGCGAATTGAGACACGTTCCGTCACTCGGAGTACGAAACGTACCTCGTTCCCCATGCTCGGGCTAACTCCTATCCCGAACACGATGCAATATGCATGACATGCATGAAATGCAACTAAGATACAATCCTAGCATACACAATGTTATGGAATGGCATACACGCTGCACAAGGTAATACACAACCGAGCATACACAATGCTATGGATGAAATGGCATACGCAATGCAATAATGGGCTTACACCAACATGAGAGAGCCTCAGCCACACTCACATAGGAGTCCATCAGATGAAAACAAGACAACTCGAAATGCGTGTACGCGTGCACGCAAACCGAGGACCGACCCTCAGGCACCGAAATGCCACTCTAATGAGACATGGAAAAACATGGAATATGGCACACTATAATGCAAAAATCAGAAGTAAAATGAGATGCAAAACAGCCCCAAAACCCGGTAAAATGAAACCCGATGCATGGAACGAGCCCCGAAACATGGATTTTGGTGCATGAAATGGCTTATAACTATACAATACAAACATAATTTGAACATGAGATGAAAAGACAGAAGCAAGGAAGCCCCTAGAAAAGCATTTTTACAGTTTAAAGCATGGACAAACAGTGAGCACAAGTTGGGCTAAATCAGCATACAAAAGTGGCCCTAAATGTGAGATAATGAAGCAACTCACAGCTGCTGACCCCAAACAGATTAGGGACCTTCAACAAAGTTGTAGAGGGGCCAAAAACATGATCTTTTACAGTTTATGGAAAACCACACAAACCAGCACAGGTATGGCTAAACTCTCATGCAAGAAATGGGCCAAAAGATGGCCAAAGAAGCAAGTAGTGGTTGCTGGCCTTAAACACAAAGGGGCCCTTCAACAACGTTGAAGAGGGGCCAAAAATAATGCATTTTACAGTTGATGGTCGGACCCAAAACAGTATGCAAATATGTCCAAAATGCTATGCAAAATGAATCCAAAAAAAGGGATGTAACACAAAGTATGTAAAAAGATGCCTCAAACCATGAAAGACCCTTAATGAAACATGAATAATGGGTCAAAATAATACTTTTTTCAGTTCTGAAAAGAGCCCAAAAATAGAAGCACAATAGGCTAACAAATCATGCAAAAATGGAGCCAAAATGGAGATATAAAGGCAAGTGGCACATGGAGGTCCCAAACAGTGATGAGCCCTTCTTCAATGTTGAAGAAGGGCTCAAAATAATCCTATCTACAGTTTACATCATGCTCCAAAACAGATCACACATAGGCCAAAAAATACTATGCAAGATTATGGCATACAAATGGGTAATGAAGCAAGTGCAAGATGGGGGTCCCAAACAGGGTAAGACCCTTAAACAAAAGTGAAAAGGAGCTCAAAAAAAATGTCACTTTCAGTTAGGGCTGGAGCTCAAAACAGCAAGCATGTATGACTTATGTATTGAACAAAATATGGACCAAAAGAGGGGAAATGGAGCTTACCCTTGAAAACTTGACTTTGGCACCCTTTTGGCTTGAGATGTAGCACTCCTAGGCCTTGAAGAAGAGCCTCCAGCTGCTGGAAATGGAGTAGTGGAGGTGATGCTAGGTAGTGATGAAGAAAAAGGGGTAGAACTTGGTTGTTTGAGCTTGAAAGAGAGAGATGGAGGGAGATGTGTATACAAGGCTTTTAGGTAATTTTTCCAACCTCCAAACCAGCAGCTGGAGATGCTATTATAAAGGAAAAAATGGGGGGAAAAGGGGGGGAAAATGGGGGGAAAACCAACCAAGTTTCCCTCCAAAAAGGCAACCCCCTCTCGGATACCAAATCCGGGGAAAATGAATACATATTTGTAATGTACCAACGCTGAGGATCATGGCCGACCAATTATCCAAGCTGCAGGTGGCCGGCCGGCCACCTCTTATGGCCGGCCGGCCAAGGGTCAAAAAGGTCAATGAGAATTAGTAGCCGACCATATGATATTGGTGGCCTCCCATGTGTGTACAACACAACCATGTGGTCAAACACTGGAAAAAGTGACCCAGGAGAGAGAACAACCCACTTTTAGGAGGGGTTCAAAAGGGTCAAGCAACATTAGTGGCCGACCATATGATATTGGTGGCCTCCCAGATGTTTACATCACAAATATGTGGTTAAAAGTTCAAGAAAATGGCCCAAGGGTGTTCAACATTGGCTTTGAAGTGAGGAAAATCGGGCGTCGGAGGGCGCCGGAGGAATATAACTGGTTTCTGAAACAATTTCTGGCCTTCCACCCTTCTACGGCCTTCCTGGTGATGAAACAGAGGTACCTGCCAAAAATGAACGAAAACCGATGCAGAATGAGGGTTCGGGGGGCCGAAACACGCAGTTCGGGGCCCTGAAAATGGGCTGTTAAGCACCAGGAGTAATGTTCGACCACGAAGTTGGTTTCCCGGGCCACAGTGTCCCTCAAAAGGGAGCAAATAATAATTATACCAACCGAGGCAAAGCATGAAAGAGTCCGGAAGTCCGGAGGCAAGGCTCATGGCCGCGACTCTGAGACTTCCGAACGAGCACAATATGCAGTATCACCGAGCGCTCAACTGGTGACGTCTGAGTCTCAAGGTCGGTCAAAAATGGGGTGTCTACAGAAGGCTTCAAACATTTCCTGCTCAACCATATATTTCCTCTAGCCTAGGCCAACTTCTCCCTCTGTCTCACTATCGCTTTCCATCAAAGCCCTTTCCAATCCTACTAAACTGGATCTTTCTTTGGCTTTCAGTTCGGAGTCAACTTCGGCCAACTACTCTTTGCCACAACTCCTTTTGTCTTGAGGAGTCAATTTTGGACTATGATCTAACTTTGGACCGTTTCTTCCCTCTGTCTGGTCCTTTGGCTGGACCAATGAAGAGCTTTCCCCACTTTCTTTCAGATCATTTTGGTACTGAGTGTACCTTCGCTGGATCTTCCTTCTTTGGGATTTAGAAATCACCAGGACCATATTTGGTTCCTTTGTTTTTAGATGCTTTAGTAACACCCAATTATTTGGAGCCACCAAGGGAGGTTTAACCATCTTACCCTGGTCTCCAACAACATTTCTTTAGGTAGACATTTCCGTAGGTTTGTTCTGTATGACAAACCAATCTGGAACTCCAAGTACCCATGAACCCACAAGCTCAGTTGTCAATCTGTCTCTTTTTTCCTTCCAATCTAGTTTCGGAGCTGATTGTGAAGGCCACTGCTTGGCCCTAACTCCCTGTTTTGGGCCTAATTCGGGCCCTCCATGAAGGTGGCCACTTTTCATTTTGTGTGAGGCTGGTCTAGGGGGCCAATCTCTGGCTTTGATCCCATAACTTGAGCCCACTTCAAGTCTACTCTCAGGATGATTGCCCTCCATTCTATAATAATTGGGTGGTCTGAACTCATGTAAAGGTCTCTTACCCTTGGAGTGCACTCTAGTGGTTGTTGGCTCAGCCATGAATGTTTGCTACCTAGGACTAGTCGGATATGGCCTTTTGTTATAGGCACTGGTTGGTTTAGGACGCCTCTGCACATCCTTATAATACTGTTTCCCATCAATCGGAAGCCCCTTCAACCACTTGTAGCTCAACCAGCATCTGGGACACATTCTTTGCATAACAGCTGCCTCTAAAGAGTCATCATCCAGTGTCTCATCATCAGAGTCTTCCCTTTGGTCTGCAAAGCCCTGTCCATCAGCTGGTGAACTTCTAGCATCTTTCTTGACAGTAGTCTGGCTGCCAACATGCATTTGCACATTAACCTCTTCCAATTCCTTTAAGGATAAGTTCTGGAAGTCTGGCACAATAACATTGGCAGCAACTTTTCCAATTTCTGGGAATGGATTGGTGTTAATCCCCATAGCCTTTTCTACTTTAGCTGGGAATTTTAAACTCCCTTTTCGAATCTGCTCTTGGATCCTGTCCCGAAAAACAATACAGTTTTTAGTTGAATAGGACCAAGAATTATGTCATTTACAATACATTTTTCCTTTAAGTTCTTGTGGGGAAGGAATTTTGACCCCCTTTGGTAGCTTTAGGAAATTTGCAGCAAGCAAATGATCAAAAATGTCATTTTCCTTTGTTAAATCGAAAGAATATTTCCTATGAAGGTCTTTCTTTTTAAACTGCTGGTCTATTGTAATGTCCTTATGAATTAATGCCTCACAGATCACAGGCTCTTTCACTACGATCGCTGCTACATCAATTTCATAGTTAAAATCTCTATAATACATCTTGTATGATGCATTACTTCGATCTTGTTCTTCCTCTTGTGTTGATTCATACCTAGACACCTTATAGGTTAATTCCACTAAGTCTCTAAACTCAGTTGAGTCAAACTTCTTTCAAAGCCTAAACTCTAAGCCATTTTGAGCCAATCTCACAAATTCAGGCTCTGGAAGAATGACTGTACACTTGTTTCGTGCTCTTTCAAATCTGGCAATAAATTGAACAACTTTCTCACCAAGCCTTTGACTCAACCTTGCCAAGTTTGCCATGGAAACTTCTGGCTCCGTTGGAAGAATTGGGCATGAAATGCCTCCTCCATTTGTTGCCTAGTTTGGATAGTGCCAGGTGTAAGGTTAATATACCATACAAAAGCTTCCCCAGTTAGAGAATTTGGAAACAGTCTTAACTTCATGTAATCATTATTGGTAAATTCACCACATTGGGCAGCGAACCTAGCAATATGTTCTTCCGTTAACTGGTTTCCATTCCCATAAAAAAGAGCAAAGTCTGGTAGTCTAAACCCTCTTGGGTATTCATGTACTCTATCTACCCATTCTGGATATGGTTTCCTATATACAGGAGTTTGAACCCCCCAAGCCATAGGTCCACACATTTCTCTCACAATATCAGCAATTTGGTCCCTAGGGACCATATTTTGTGCTTGTTAAACCACCACTAGAGGAACAAACACAGAATTTGGTGGAAAACCTTGTGCCTGAGGTCCTCTTGGTCCATAGGGAGGTATATTTTGGACTGGTTGTCCCTGTGGTGCTGGCTACTATTGAGGGAATGGGTGACCCCTCTGAGCCTGTCCTGCGCGTTGTGTCTCTTCCAGTCACAGGAAACCCTTCCAGCCCCCCGGGTACAAATTCGAACAAAGGATTAGCGAACCCCCTCGTGCCAGGTATGGCTTCGAACATGGGATTTGGAAACATCCTTATGCCATTGTCTTGTGTTGGCCCAGATCTACCAATTTGCATGGCTTCACTGTTAAGTAATGAGGCATTTTTATTTGTCACAGGCCTCGAAAGAGGCTTATACCAAGACTGAGGTGATGGTCTTTCATAGTTTTGATTACTAGTTTGACCATTAGTATGTCCATTATTTTGCATAGGTTGTTTATCTCTAACCAATCTTTGCTGAGGGACATTTGAAATTTCCTCCATATGCCTTGTGTTTGTTGGTTGATGGGTATTCATTGGATCCATGAAAGATATTGCCCATCTTTGCATTGTGTTCATTAACTGCTGTCCCATGGCATCTACTAAGCCTCCCCATGGATTTATTGGCTGAGTAGATGGAACAGTGGATGGTCGAACTCCATGGCCTTGTCCAATATTTTGAACATGTGGTATTTGCTTCGAAATGCTGGTCTGTACGACCATAGGTTCTGATAGGACAGGTACTTCCACAGGATGTATTACCACATTATCCTCTAGATTAGGTATTTCTACCTCTCATTCCACACCTTCTTCCAAGCGTTCATTTTCTCCTTGTCTCCTACGTCTAGCCATTTCAGTTAGTCCCACCAGGTGTGCCAAAAATATATGCTAGCTTTTTTGACTTTTAAAGGTTATTATTGTAATTTTAAGCGTGCCAGCAAGGATTAACCAGTCCTTACAGAAGATTAATTGCCAATCAAATATCAGACGATTGTGTTTCAGTTCTTTCAGCCTTAACGAAGAGGACTTTTACTGGTGGCTTTGTTTAGGAGAATTAAGCAAACAACGATTTAAATGAAGAACAATTGTAGCACGTCATTAAGTAAAAAAGAAAGACTTACAATAATCCAATTCATCGTCATAGAGGTTTATAGCAACATGCTACTTGAAATTACTCTTATGAACGAAGTGCATTGTAGGAATTTGAAGTACAGAAATGTAAAGAACAAGAAATGTAAAAACTGGAAGGAAAATAAAGTAGATAAAAACTAGTTTCTAAATCTGAGTCTGGGCTTCTTTCTGGGGCTTTCTCTACTATGTTGGCTACATATTTTGTACAAGCCAATCACAGTTCAACACATGGTAGGATGAGGGCAATACGGGAAGACAATTTAAATCTTCAATCGTAATCACACACGTGGCAGTTAGTATTGGTTATTGTGGATCTGCATAGCACTTGATCACAAAAGAGATGCAAGAAGACGTGGTTTTAATGGTTACTCGTATATTTAAATTCAAAATCAGGAGGGAAGCCTAACTGCAGACATGGTGCAGTGGAGCAAACTGTAAGGAAATATGATCAGCGATCATAGAAGGATAATTCGACAGTTATAAACTCATTTCGACGGCTATCATTGAGAAGTATAAATAGTAGAGAAGGCCCAGAAAGAAGACCGGACTCATATTCAGAAACCAGTTTTTATCTGCTTTATTTTCCTTCCAGTTTTTACAATTCATGTTCTTTACATTTCTCTACTTTAAATTCCTGCATTGCACTTCGTTCGTAGGAGTAATTTCAAGTAGCTTGTTGCTGTAAACCTCTACGAGGCTAAATTGGATTATTGTAAGTCTTTCATTTTTACTTAATGAAATGCTACAATTGTTTATCATTTAAATCGTTGTTTGCTTAATTCTCCTAAACAAAGCCACCATTAAAAGTCCTCTTCGTTGAGGCTGGAAGAATTGAAACACAATCGTCTGATATTTGATTGGCAATTAATCTTCTGTAAGGACTGATTGATCCTTGCTAGCATTCTTAAAATTACAATAATAACCTTTGAAAGCCAAAAAAGTCAATATATATTGTTGGTATGCCCGGTGGGACTAATTGAAATGGTTAGACGTATGAGACAAGGAGAAAATGAACGCTTGGAAGAAGGTGTGGAAGGAGAGGTAGAAATACCTAATCTAGGGGATAATGTGGTAATACATCCTGTGGAAGTACCTATTGTAGACACCCCATTTTTGACCGACCTTAAGACTCAGACATCACCGATTGAGCGCTCGGTGATGGTGCATATTGTGCTCGTTCAGAAGTTTCAGAGTCTCGGCTGCGAGCCTTGCCTCCGGACTTCCGGGCTCTTTCGTGTCTTGTCTCGGTTTGCGAACCAGGCTCCCTTTTCTCTG
The DNA here is from genome assembly GCF_004153795.1 of Camellia sinensis. Classification (NCBI taxonomy): domain Eukaryota; kingdom Viridiplantae; phylum Streptophyta; class Magnoliopsida; order Ericales; family Theaceae; genus Camellia; species Camellia sinensis. Next base: position 476,928 of record NW_021024699.1, read on the forward strand.
TTTTCTCTTCCCGAAGGAAGGGAGAGGTCTTATAGATCATCTCTCAGTGGCCGTAGGCTACGTTTCATGGTCGTAGGCCATTTTTTCCGTTTGGAGCCTGGTTTCCAGTTTTTCGAAGCCGTTGGCCGTGTGCCTCGGTTCAGGACTGCTCAACCACCTCCGTTTGCTCTGATTTTTGGCATGCATCTTATTTACTCCCTTTTGAGGGACACTGTGGCTCGAGAAACCAACTTCGTGGTCGAACACCACTTCCGGTGCCCAACAGTCAGTTTTCGGGGCCTCGGGCTGCGCGTTTCGGCCCCCGAACCTTTATTTTGCATCGGTTTGGGTTCATTTTTGGCAGGGACCTCTGTTTCATTGGTAAGAAGGTTGTAGAAGGGTGGGAGGCCAACAATTGTTCAAACAACCAGTTTTATTCCTCCATCGCCCTCCGTCGCCCTTTTTTTCTCACTTAAAAGCCAATGTTGACCACCCTAACCACTTTTTCTCACCCTAAACCACATATTTGTGTTGTACACACCTGGGAGGCCACCAATATCACATGGTCGGCCAGTAATTCTGGTTGACCCTTTTGAACCCCTCCTAAAAGTGGCCTTTTCTCTCTCCTGGTTCATTCTCTCCAGTTTTTGACCACATGGTTGTGTTGTGCACACATGAGAGGCTCCTTTTTTGGTATGGCCGGCCATTAATTCTCATTGAGCCTTTTGACCCTTGGCCGGCCGGCCATGGGAAGAGCCGGCCGGCCACCTGCAACTTCAATAACCGGCCGGCCATGATCCCCTCCACTAATACAGTTCAAATGTGCATCTCTTTTCCCCCCAGATTTTGTATCCGGGGGGCCAACTTTTTGGGGGAAAACTTGAATTCATTTCCCCTCCCATTTTCCCCCCCTTTTCTCCCCCTCTTTTGCCTATAAAACCAGCCTCCCAGCTCTGGTTTAGGGGTTAGAAAATTTTCCTTTGAGCTCCCATATTGTATCTCTCTCCCTCTACACTTCCAAGCTTCAAACCTCTCAAGTCCTACCCTCATTTCTACACCACCACCTAACACCACACCACCACTCCATTCCAGAAGCTTGGAGGGCCTTCTCAGAGCTTTGGAGGCACCTTTTCTCAAGCCAAAAGGCTGCTAAAGTTCGGTCTTCAAGGGTGAGCAACATTTCCTCTCTTTTAAGCTTATTTTTGTATCCTTTCTAAGCCATACATGCTTGCATATTTGGACTCCGACCCTAACTGAAAATAGAATTATTTTGAGGTCTTCTTCATGTTTGTTTTAGGGTCCTTCCATGTTTAAGGTCCCTAGCTACCACTTGCTTCATTACCTCTCTTGCATGCCTCTTTCTTGCATAGTATTTTTGGCCTATTTATAAACTGTTTTAAGCTCAGTTGTAAACTATAAAGTGGCTTATTTTGAGCCCTTCTTCAACATTGTTGAAGGGTTCTTTACTGTTTGAGGCTTCCTTTTATCACTTGCCTCTTTATCCCTCTTTTGGCCTCATTTTTGCATGTTTTGTTAGCCCCTTGTGCTTGTTTTTTTAGGCTCTAGTCCAAACTGTAAATAGCCTTATTTTGACCCCTTATTCATATTTTATCAAGGGTCTTTTACTGTTTTAGGCTCCGTTTTTACACTTTGTGTTTAAACCTCTTTTTAGGCCTTATTTTGCATAGTATTTTAGGCTTGCATGTGCACTGTTTTGGGTTTTTTCACTAACTGTAAAATACCATATTTTGGGCCCCTCTTCAACTTTGTTGAAGGGCCCTCCTCTGTTTGAGGCCAGAAACCATCACTTGCTTCTTTGTCTCCCTTTTAGCCCATTTCTTGCACATTGTTTTAGGCCTGTTTGTGTTTAGATCTGTGGCTTGTTGTAAACTGTGAAGTGCTTCATTTTGAGCCCCTCTTTAACTTTGTTGAAGGACTCTTGGCCATTTAGGGCCAGAAGCTGCTACTTGCTTCATTACCTCTCTTACGGGGGCCATTTTTGCATGCTAGCTTAGTCCTATTTGTGTTCATTGTTTGGCCTTGATTAAAACTGTAAATATTCTTGTTTTGGGACTGCCTTGAATCTGTATCTACACTCCATGTTCAAATAATGCATGTTTTGTATAGCTATAGGCCAATGCACATGCCTAGTTTTGTATTTCGGGTTCATTCCATGCATCGGGTGCCATGTTTCCATGTTTCGGGGCTGTTTTGCATCATATTTTAGTGCTAAAACTTGCATGTTGTATGCCATGTTCCATGCCTTGCCATGCTTTGGTAGAGTGGCATTCGTACCTTAGGTTCGGTCCTCGGTTTGGGTGCATGTGTGCACGCATTTCGAGTGTCTCATTTTCATCTCATGGCCTCTTATGTGAGTGTAGCTGAGGTCCACTCATATTGGTGTAAGTCCATTATGCATTGTGTATGCCATTTCATTTCATAACATTGCGTATGCTAGGTTGTATGTTAGCGCATTGTGTGTGCCATGTTATCTCGTGCATCGTGTATGCCATTTCATAGCATTGTGTATGTTAGGTTGTATCTTAGTTGCATTTCGTGCATATCATGCATATTGCATCGTGTTTGGGATAGGAGTTAGCCCGAGCACGGGAAACGAGGGACGTTTCGTACTCCGAGTGACGGAACGTGTCTCAATTCCCGATCGCCGACACTCCGAATTATCCATGATGGAGTTTAGGCCCTGTTGTGTTTTTCATGTGCATTCATTCTATATTGAGTTGCACAATTCGACTCCTCGGCCATCATGCATCGAGATGCGTGATTGGTGGCACGAGGATCAAGGCATGCATACATTTGTGAAAATACATTGCCATGCCCCTTTCTTGCTCTCTGTTGCAGCAAATCAAGAATCAGCAGCCCTCCAGAGCTTGGCACGCATTCCAAGAATAAATTGCAAACAGAGGCTAATTGGGGCATCGCCGTGGATTTCCACGCAAGGCAACCCGAGCATGCATCATTCATCATCCGAGGTGTAGTCAAGGCAGTCCCTAGCTTGCATGCCAATTTATTGTTTTCTTAGTTAATTTGGTAATTAATTAGGGTTTTGTACATATTTGGACTGTATTATTTATTCGGACTGTATTTATTCGGGACTATACTTATTTATTCGGACCCTCCGTGCGAGGGCATAATTGTAATAAGTGTGGGTGAGTGTGATGTATGTCTTCCAACCCCACGTCTTTCTTCCCTTTTATTTACCTGCTTATGATGGTTAGATTAGGGCATATTTCAATTAGTATACAGTATGATAGCATGTTTGCATTCATTCATCTGTTTTGCATGCACCGGGCTCGGCGCATCATACTAACTGCATTGTATTTTCAATTCCAAGTTAAATACATGTTAGCTGTAGCATTTTATATGCCATGTTTAGAATAGCCGAGCCAGCTATAGTTGTATTTTTGCATGTGTTGCATTAGGCATTTCCGTATAATTAGGATCGTGCATGGATTTCTAATTAGCTTCTGTTTTGGCTTGGAGTACTCGGTAAGTTTTATGCTTTAGCATCCTTGCATGCGTGTGAGTGACTGCCATGAATAGCATGCTTACCATGAGGCTATATGCTTATGTGATATAACTGCCTGAATGCCTGTGGGTGAAGGTTGGGTTATTTGAATTGGAACAATTCATCAAATGTGTGTTTTAAAGCCCACTAGATAGTGGCAAAATCATGTTCTCTAAGCCCACCCGAGGGTAGCAAATCCACGTCTTAGCCTACTTGCGAGTAGCACCATCAAACTATTTTCAAACAAACAAACATGAAATGTTTTGTTCCAATTCAGGCGATCCAGTTTATACTTGTATGTTGTGCGCATCACATAGTAAATCTAGGCTAATAACCGGAATAAGAACACATAATGTTTTCAAAAATAGATATCATGGTTAGTAGAGGCCGATCTTTGATCGGGCGAGCGGGGGTGCTCACGAAGTGACCTTCCCCAATCGTACCCAAGTTCCCGAGCTGAGGCAACTTTAGTGATGACGGACACGTGGCCTTAGGCAAACGAGTCAGGGTTTCCTAAATTTCTCCAAAATAAAATATTTAGGTGGCGACTCTGTATCTGGCAAAGCAGTCCATGTTTGGCACTTCTTTCAAAAATCTGTTTTCTCAAAACGATTTGGGGGGACTCGTTCCTCCCGGGGCATTCGGGGACGTCTACACCTGTCTTATCAAATCCTATGGTCGAATAAACCAGCACTTCGGAGCAAGTACCACATGTTCAAAATATTGGACGAGGCCATGGAGTTGGACTATCCACTGTTCCATCTACTCAGCCAATAAATCCATGGGAAGGCCTAGTAAATGCCATGGGACAGCAGTTAATGAACACAATGGAAAGATGGACAATATCTTTTATGGATCCAATGAATACCCATCAACCAACTAACACAAGGCATATGGAGGAAATTTCAAATGTTCCTCAGCAAAGATTGGCTAGAGATAAACAGCATATGAAAAATAATAGACATACTAATGGTCAAACTAGTAATCAAAACTATGAAAGACCATCACCTTAGTCTTGGTATAAGCCTCTTTCGAGGCTTGTAACAAATCAAAATGTCTCATTACTTAACAGGGAAGCCGTGCAAATTGGTGGATCTGGGACAACACAAGACAATGGCATAAGGATGTTTCCAAATCCCATGTTTGAAGCCATACCTGGCACGAGGAGGTTCACTAATCCTTTGTTCGAATTTGTACCCGAGGGGTTGGAAGGGTTTCCTATGACTGGAAGAGGCATAACACCTATTCTAGCACCTTTCGTAGATTCTTTTGCAGGACAGGCTCAGAGGGGTCACCCATTCCCTCAACAGTAGCCAGCACCACAGGGACAACCAGTCCCAAATATACCTCCGTATGGACCACGAGGACCTCAGGCACAAGGTTTTCCACCAAATCCTGTGTTTGTTCCTCTAGTGGTGGTTTAACAAGCACAAAATATGGTCCCTAGGGACCAAATTGCAGATATTGTGAGAGAAATGTGTGGACCTATGGCTCGAGGGGTTCAAACTCCTGTATATAGGAAACCATATCTAGAATGGGTAGATAGAGTACATGAATACCCAAGAGGGTTTAGAATACCAGACTTTGCTCTTTTTTATGGGAATGGAAACCAGTCAACGGTCGAACATATTGCTAGGTTCGCTACCCAATGTGGTGAATTTACCAATAATGATTACATAAAGTTAAGACTGTTCCCAAATTCTCTAACTGGGGTAGCTTTTGTATTGTATATTAACCTTACACCTGACTCTATCCAAACTTGGCAACAAATGGAGGAGGCATTTCATGCCCAATTCTTCCAAACGAAGCCAGAAATTTCCATGGCAGACTTGGCAAGGTTGAGTTAAAGGCCTGATGAGAAAGCGGTTCAATTTATTTCCAGATTTAAAAGAGCACGAAACAAGTGTAGAGTCATTCTTCCATAGCCTGAATTTGTGAGATTGGCTCAAAATGGCTTAGAGTTTAGGCTTCGAAAGAAGTTTGAGTCAACTGAGTTTAGAGACTTAGTGGAGTTAACCTATAAGGTGTCTAGGTATGAATCATTACTAGAGGAAGAACAAGATCGAAGTAATGCATCATACAAAACGTATTATAGAGATCCCAACTATGAGATCGATGCAACAGAGATTGTGGGAAAAGAAGAGTCTGTGATCTGTAAGGCATTAATTCATAAGGACACTACAATAGACCAGTAGTTTAAAAAGGAAGACCTTCATAGGAAATATTCTTTTGATTTAACAAAGGCAGATGACAGTTTCGATCATTTGCTTGCTTCAAATTTCCTAAAGCTACAAAAAGGGGTCAAAATTGTTTCCCCACAAGAACTTAAAGGAAAAATGTATTGTAAATGGCATAATTCTTGATCCCATTCAACTAAAAACTGTATTGTTTTTCAGGACAGGATTCAAGAGCAGATTTGAAAAGGGAGTTTAAAATTCCCAGCTAAAGTAGAAAAGGCTATGGGGATTGACACCAATCCATTCCCAGAAATTGGAGAAGTTGTAGCCAATGTTATTGTGCCAGACTTCCAAAACTTATCGTTGAAGGAATTGGAAGAGGTTAATGTGCAAATGCATGTTGCCAGCCAGACTACTGTCAAGAAAGATGCTAGAAGTTCACCAACTGATGGACAGGGCTTCGCAAACCAAATGGAAGACTCTGATAAGGAAACACTGGATGATGACTCTTTAGAGGCAGCTGTTATGCAAAGAATGTGTCCCAGATGCAGGTTGAGCTACAAGTGGTTGAAAGGGCTTCCGATTGATAGGAAACAGTATTTCAAGGATGTGCAGAGGCGTCCTAAACTAACCAGTGCCTATAACAAAAGGCCACATCCGACTGGTCCTAGGCAGCAGCCATTCGTGGCTAAGCCAATAGCCACTAGAGTGCACTCCAAGGGTAAGAGACCTCTACATGAGTTCAGACCACCCAACTATTACAGAATGGAGGGTAATCATCCTGAGAGTAGACTTGAAGTGGGCTCAAGTTATGGGATCAAAGCTAGAGATTGGCCCCTTAGACCAGCCTCACACAAAATGGAAATTAGCCACCTTCATGGAGGGCCTGAATTAGGCCCAAAACAGGGAGTCAGGGCCAAGCAGTGGCCTTCACAACCTGCTCCGAAACTGGATTCGAAGGAAGAAAGAGACAGATGAACAACTGAGCTAGTGGGTTCATGGGTACCTGGAGTTCCAGATTGGTTTGTCATACAGAACAAACCTAGGGAAATGTCTGCCTAAAGAAATGTTGTTGGAGACCAGGGTAGATGGTTAAACCTCCCATGGTGGCTCCAAATAATTGGGTGCTACTAAAGCATCCAAAAACAAAGGAACCAAATATGGTCCCAGTGATTTCTAGATCCCAAAGGAGGAAGATCCAGCGAAGGGACACTCAGTACCAGAAGGATCTGAAAGAAAGTGGGGAAAGCTCTTCATTGGACGGTTCAAGGTCAGATCATAATCCAAAATTGACTCCCCAAGACAAAAGGAGTTGCGGCAAAGCGCAGTTGGCCGAAGTTCACTCCGAACTGAAAGCCAAAGAAAGATCCAGCTTAGCAGGATTGCAAAGGGCTTTGATGGAAAGCGATAGTGAGACAGAGAGAGAAGTTGGCTAGGCTAGAGGAAGGAGATGGTTGAGGAGGAAATGTTTGAAGCCTTCATGGCTGAACAGACATTTTTGGTCGAAAAACTAGCAGAAACAGACCATTCGAAGGAAGTCATTAGTACTGAAGTGCCAGAATACAGCATGGAAGATGTTTCTGAAGTAATTAAGCAAGTTAGCCTGGAAAAGAAGCAGATACAGCCAATGGTCCAATTTGGCTCGTTTCCTCCAGTGTCAGTGAATATGGTGCATATACTACCACAGGAGTTTCAGGCTGAGGATGAAAACCAAGAAGGTTAGGAGATTGACCCAATTCCAGTTTCTAGTGAGGACTCACAGGTTAGTATGGTGCAAGACGAATCCGAAGTGGCCACACCAATGGAAACTGGAAATGAGAGTGAGGAAGAGGTGAGTATTAACCTCTCATACCCTTTTGAGTATCCTATAACATCCATGACACAGCATGTCAAACCCTTGTATATCAAGGCCTTCTTCGATGGGATACAGATGAATCGGGTATTGCTGGATAATGGGACAGCAGTAAACCTGTTTCCAAAATCTTCCTTGAAAAAACTAGGAAAAAAGAATCCCAGATTAATCCCAACCAGCACAACCGTTGCTGGTTTTGCTGGGGACAAATAGATGGCTCAGGGTATTTTGCCCATTAACCTGAGTGTGGGAACCAGGGACTGCATGACGGCATTCTTCGTTATCGATAACAATGCCAAGTATAATGCTCTACTTGGTAGGGATTGGATTGACACCAACAAATGTGTGTCTTCCTCTCTACATTAGAAGATAATGATGGCCTTGTGCAATGGAGAGACAGAGGAGATCAATGCAGACCCTCAACCCTTCATAGCTTGTGTAGAGTTTGCAGAGGCCAAATTGTATACTGAATGAGTGACACCACTCAGTATACTGAGAAAACCTAATGGATCAGCTGAAGTGACGGCTGGTGAGGAATTAGCACACCTGAAGCACTTAGTCCAGGAAAGTGTTGATGAAGAATTGGTCGCCAAGGATGACAATGATGTCTGGTTGTAGGCAAAAAGATGGAACCCAGGAGGCCAGATCTTTGGCTTTAATTAAGTTCTTAGTATTAGACGTAAAATCAATAGTCCAAAAGGTGCATGAGCAAGAGAAAGAAGCCATGGTAGTTGGCAAGCAGGTGCAACAACAAGTCAGGTTTTTGGCCTTTGATAAATACTACGCATTGGACATTGAAACAAAAGTCTAGGAGATATAGGAAAAAGAACCCTTATGGACGGACTTTGTCTATGAGGAGGAGGGCAAAGATGTTGAATCAAAGAAATTGGGAGCAAAACAAAGCAAGGAGATTGCTTCAAAGACAGAAAAAATCAAAAAAGAAGCATCAATGAGTTCTCAGATACAAGACCCCTTAGAAAAAGTTAACTTAGGGAAAAGTTCTACACTGCAACCCACCTACATTACTGCTTGGTTAAGTTCTCTTGACAGGGACTAGTTGTTGGTGGTCTTAAAGAGATATAAAGATTGTTTTGCATGGTCTTATAATGAACTGCCAGGGTTGGACAGGTCATTAGTAGAACATAGGCTCCTCATGACGCCTAATTTCAAGCCATACAAGCAAAAACCAAGAAGGATGAGTCCTGAAGTGATTCAGAAGGTCAAAGAGGAAATTGTTAGGCTTCTTAAGATAGGCTTTATTAGGGCAGCTAGGTATGCTAAATGGCTATCCAATATTGTGTCTGTAGTTAAGAAGAATGGTAAGATGAAGGTATGCATCGATTTCATAAACCTGAATTTAGCAACTCTAAAAGATGGGTATTCCATGCCCATAGTAGATTTATTGGTGGACAGTTCAACAAGGCACAAGATTTTATCAATGATGGATGGGCACTCTGGTTATAACCAAATCTGCATTGCAAAAGAGGATATCCACAAGACAGCATTCAGATGTCCTGGGAACATTGGCACCTTCGAATGGGTTAAAATGTCATTTGGTCTGAAGAATGTTGGGGCCACATATCAAAGGGCTATGAACGCCATTTTTCATGATCTCATTGGAGGATATTTAGAGTGTTACATTGATGACATTGTAGTAAAGTCCTAATCCATGGAAGAACATTTGTTTCACTTGGAAGCAGCTTTTGAAAGAATGAGAAAGTTCAAGTTGAAACTTAACCCTCTCAAATGTGCTTTTGGCGTATCAGCTGAAAACTTCTTGGGCTATGTGGTACATAAGAAGGGAATACAGATTGATCAGAACAAAGCCAAAGCAATCATTAAAGCCAGACCTCCATCAAGTAAGAAAGAAGTACAAAAATTCCTTGGACGGGTTAATTTTCTTTGAAGATTTGTTTCTAATATTGCTGGGAAAACTAAAGTATTATCTTCTCTATTAAGGTTGAAGGATGAAGAAGAGTTTGTATGGACAGTAGAGCATCAAATTGTTTTCGAAGGAATCAAAGCCTACTTGGCCAAGCCTCTAGTACTAATGCCACCAAAGAGTGACAAGCCATTGAAGTTATACATTGCTGCAGCAGAAGATTCATTAAGAGTTTTCCTAGCCCAGGACAATGAAGAAGGCAAGGAACAAGCAGTTCATTACCTTAGTAGGTTTTTGAATTCTTGTGAATGTAAATATTCAGCTGTAGAAAAGCTGTGCCTTGCATTGTATTTTACTGTAATGAAATTAAGATATTATCTTTTGCCTACAACTGTCTTGATAATTGCAACCATAGATTTAGTTAAGTATATGTTATCTAGACCCATGTTGAGGTGAAGAATTGGCAAATGGATACTAGCTTTATCAGAATTTCATCTAGAATATGTTCCCCAAAAGGCAGTAAAAGGACAAGTTTTAGCTAATTTCTTAGCAGATCATCCATGTCAAACAGAAAGCCAAGAGATAATGGAACTTGGTATGGTTAGTGTAGAACCATGGTAAATGTGGTTTGATGGATCAAAAGCCAATAGTCTAATTGGAATTGGTGTGGTGATTAAGTCACCACAGGGGGTAGAAACCACACATGGTTTCAGAGTTGATGAAAGTACTTGTTCCAATAATCAAGCTGAATATGAAGTTTTAATAATGGGACTGGAAATGCTTATTGGATTACAAGCCTATGCAATTGATATATTTGGGGATTTTCAATTGGTGGTATACCAAGTTAAAAGAATTTTCAAATGTCAAAGTGTAAGCATGTTGC
>NW_021024699.1:488273-504594 GCF_004153795.1 Camellia sinensis
TAGGGAAAACTAAAGTATTTTCTTCCTTATTAAGGTTGAAAGATGAAGAGGAGGTTGTGTGGATAGCAGAGCATCAAACTGCTTTCGAAGGAATGAAATCCTACTTGGCCAAATTTCCAGTGCTGATGCCACCAAAGGGTGATAAGCCCTTGAAGTTGTATATTGCTGCGGCAGAAGATTCACTGGGAGTTTTTTAGCCTAGGACAATGAAGAAGGCAAAGAGCAAGCAGTTTATTACCTTATTAGGTTTCTAAATTCTTGTGAATGTAAATATTCAGCTGTAAAAAAGTTGTGCCTTGCATTGTATTTTGCTGCAATGAAACTACGATACTATTTTTTGCCTACAACTATCTTGGTAATTGTAAACACAGATTTGGTTAAATATATGTTATCTAGACCTATGTTGAGAGGAAGAATTGGCAAATTGATACTAGCTTTATTAGAATTTCATCTAGAATATGTCCCCTAAAAGGCAGTAAAATGACAAGTTTTTGCTAATTTCTTGGCAGATTATCCATGTCAGACAGAAAGTCAAGAGATGATGGAGCTTGGTATGGTTAGTGTTGAACCATGGAAAATGTGGTTCGATTGATCAAAAGCCAATGGTTTAACTGGAATTGGTGTGGTGATTAAGTCACCACAAAGGATAGAAACCACACATGGTTTCAGAGTGGATGAAATTACTTGTTCCAATAATCAAGCTGAATACGAAGCTTTAGTAATGGGACTGGAAATACTTATTGGATTACAAGCTCATGCAGCTGATATATTTGGAGATTCTTAATTGGTAGTTCACCAGGTGAAAGGAATTTTCAAGTGTCAAAGTACAAGCATGTTGCCATACTATGTTGTTGCATTATATTTGTTTTCTCAATTTCAGATAGCAAATTTGACTTATGTCCCAAGATTCTTGAATAATAAAGCTAATGATGTGGCTCAGAAAGTTTCGAATTTCAAGAGAAGGGATAATACTCAAATGAACATAAGCCAAACAACATATAAAAAAGTAGTACCACCCTTAAATAAAAGAAACGTGGTCTTAGAAGTCAATCATAATGACTTACAAGAACAAGATTGGAGGCATCCAATAATGTAGTATCTAGCAGGCCCATCTTCGAAAGCCAGCAGAAAAATCAAATTGCAATTTATGTAATACATAATGTATGGTAATCCTCTCTACAAAAGGGGGGCGGACGGGTTATTATTAGAATGTTTACATCCAAATGAAGCATTGACAGCCACGGCAGAGGTTCATGAAGTCATCTGTGGTGCTCATCAGCCTGGTGTGATGATGAGATGGCTGCTTCGAAGACATTCCTACTATTGGCCAACCATCCTTAAAGATTGCATAGAATATGTAGAGGTTGCCAAGCATGCCAAAAGCATGGCACATTTAGACATGTACCCATAACTGATTTGTATGCGGTTGTGAAGCGTTGGCTGTTTAGAGGATGGGCTATGGATATGATAGGGAAAATACATCTACTCTCTTCGAAGCATCGTTGTTTCATCTTAATGGCCACAAATTACTTCACTAAGTGGGTCGAAGCTAACCCCGTATAAGGCTGTAGACCAGACCGAAGTCATTAGATTCATTAAAGATCTAATCCACAGATTTGGCATTCCACAGGCTATAACTGTTGATAATGGGACTGTATTTGATGGGAAAATGGTAAAGTCTTTTATGGCAGAGTTTGGAATTAGCCTTGTTAATTCTACCCCCTATTATGCACAAGCCAATGGTCAAGTAGAATCATCCAATAAATCTTTGAAGAAAGGAATACAGAAAGTTGTGGAAGACAATCCCAGGGATTGGCATAACTTACTGTTGGATGTATTATGGGCATATAGGACTTGTCCAAGATCAAGTACAGAAATTTGGTATATGGGCATGATGCAATACTACCCGTAGAAATTAACATCAAGTCCTTGAGGGTGAGATGCTAGAATCAGTTAGTTCTTGAGCTGTATCATCAGAGTATGTGCTTGGAATTATAAAACATGGATGAAGCTAGAATTCTGGCATTAAATGGCATTCTTTTTCAAAAGAAGAAAGCAGCCAAGAACTATAATAAGAAGGTCAAGTGCATTAGCTTTGATGAAGGTGATTTGGTATGGAAGACAATACTCCCAATAGGGATTAAAAGCCATAACTTTGGCAAATGGTCACCTAACTGGAAAGGACTATATCAAGTTCATAGAGTTTTGCCTTAGGGAACATATCATTTGAGGAATTTGAATGGATATGTACACCCCAAGAAAATTAATGGCAGATATTTGAAGCCTTATTATCCAACCGTGTAGGAAACACAAGGAATATAATAAGTTATAAATGAAGAGAGCATGAAAACACTCAAATAATAAATAAGGATTATATTTCATAATGAGTTGAATACATGCAGCCATAGATTGGCCCAAAAGTCAGTACAATGTTTCAGCTGTTCCTTTACTATTGAATCTCTACTCTTAAGAGATGGGAACAACTGAATGGTTGTAGCCATCTTCTACTTTTGATCAGCCAGTCCTTGGTTAGTAATTTGCAGCTTGGTGGCAGTTCGATCTAAAGCCAGGTTGACTGCTGATAACTCTTCTTCAAGCTGAGCTTTCTTCTCTAATAGTTGGGCTCGAAATTGGGAGGAAGAGGAATGTTGTTTCTTTAGTTCTGACTCTTCAACATGTATCTGGGAAACAAATCTCTGGTCTCTCAGCAATTTCTCTTCTACAGCTCTGGCAACATAGCAGATGTTGATGCAAAAGTCAATGGTAGCTGCCGCCTGAGATAAATGACTTGAAATAGTCATGCTGGATCGCTCAACAACCTTGCAGCACTGGAGGAAGCCATTCTTGATTATAGGCCTTTGTAAGGCTTCGAAGGGGATCCTTGAAAAGAATGTCAGCAACTCCAAACAGCTATCTAAGTCTAATGAAAGCAAGTAAGTCCTACTAGTGGAAGAGAGCTCTCAAAAATTTCTAATACAGAATCAGCTAGGACTAATGGCTCAGTTTCATTGCTAGCTATTGGAGTGGTGGAAGACATGTCAAAAAGACTAGCTAGCCTAGCCTCAAAGATGTCCACCGCCTCCGTTGACATGGAGGGTGCAGAAAGGGCTCTAGTAAAAAAAAGAGATGGCTGCATAGGAATAGGAGAAGAAGATGCAGCATCCCTAGCAGTCTCCATAGTTTTGGCTACCAGTAAGTCAAGGAAATAGGGACTGGAGCTAGATAAGATTAGTGGACAAGAAACTGGTGAGCTACCAGTGTCTTCTGCATGGGAATCAGCTATCACTGGAGATGAAGTAATAGCTGGAACTTCCTCAGGGGGGGAAAGAGCAGCAAGGCTTAAAGGGAGAACAAATTGAGTAGAGTTGAAGGATAGAAGAGGAAAGTACGGAGTTAAGCCGAAAGATAGGGATGTAGGAATGCTTTGCCTTAAGAGAGGTATAAAGAATGTAGGATCAGGAAGTGGGAGTATTACTTGAATTGGCTCCACATTTTGAGGTCTTTCAACTTCAGATGAAACTGAAGGAGTCCTTATTGAAGGAGAAGGTAGAGTAGTTGTTGCTGCAAAAGAAGAAATACAAAGTACTGTTAAGTATCAGTATCAAGAATTTGAGAAAGGAAAGTGGAGACACGAAAGGAAATTTCTGGTTTCAAAAGTGGTGGCTATGATGGGAGAACTACAAAGGGAAAAATGCTCAGCAGTGTGTTGCCTTTTTGCAGTTTCTCTTTGGGTTGTATCAGTAGCAGCAGCTTCATCCCTTAGTAGTTGCTACTGCCGCCTTTTTTCAGCCCTCTGGAAAATAATTATTTCTTTAGAATGTTCCTTCTCCACTGCTTTGGCAGCTGCCTCATGAGTAGGATCTTCGGCCAAGTCAGAAGGAGAGACGGTTATCTTCCTTTTTCTTTTTTTCTCTACAGTGGTATTTCCTGCTCTTTCTCTGTCTCTTTCTCTGCAATCTGAGACTCAGACTCCTCAGGAGAGAGTAGTAGTTTTCTTTTCTTTCTCTGCTGGTGTTTGTCTTTGAGAACAGCCAGAGCTTCAACTCTCTTAGGAGATTCTTCTTGTGGAGACCCTACACCAAGTAGTATGAATATGAAGAAAACAAGTAGGAAATTCTAAAAGATAGGAAACCTAAAAGTGCATACCCTTCTTCGAAGCAGCTCTGGTAACTCTGGAAGGAGGGAATGAGACTGCAGAAATAGTCTTGGTAGTTGTAGAAAGAGAGGAAATGGTCCCAGTTTCTTTTGGTTAAGCCTTAGAAGGCACACCTAGCCCTATTAGTAAATCATGAGGACGCATTGCTAGATGCACTTCCTTATTGACTGTCCACCAATTTTGAAATCTTTTTAAAACTAAGCCAGAGGGGAGGAAGGGGGTAAATTTAAACTCACTCAAATCTTTCAACAGTTTAAATGTTGCCTCCTCTAGTTTAGGTTTGGGTACTCTCAGGTCTCTGGCTGTAAGATGGATATTCGAGAGACTGCAAAGTGGAATGGGAATTCCTTGGGTAAGCCCAAATTGCCTGGCAAACTGGGAGGGGCAGTATACCTCAGATATGCACTTATAAGGTCGAGGGTTTAAAGTACCAATAAAAAGTTCCCTCGACAACAAAATCGAGGCCCACATATCCTTGTGCAATAGCTTAGAACACTGTCTATCAGCCAAGAATGTCTTTAGCCAAGTCAGTCCTTTATTGGCATCGAAGGGGTAAAAGAAAGTGGCAGATGGGGAAATAGGAAGCTGGTGGAAAAAAGTAACATAGTAGGTGAAAGAAGTAGGTTAAAGGGCAATTCTAGCATACTTTTCTCCATAAGTGCTAGGGTCTTGAACTAAGAATTTCAAGCACTTGGGATGTAAATCAATGAAGTATGCAAAGAACAAGAGTTGAAGCACCCAGAGAGGACCTCCTTGGTTGATATCAAGAGGTTTCTCATAGAATTAGGAGCAGGCTTTACAGACATGGCCTAAAATATAAGGGGCCAAGGCTATTCGCTTCTTCAAAACAAAGGCCTTTGCAAGTGGGGCAAATTCAGGCATGATTTGTTGAGATGATGTATAAAAGAGAAATTTACACAACAAATATAAAATAAAGGAGAAGAGCTCTCCATCACTCACAAGGCCCTCTTTTTTATTCACAGCTTTTACGAAGTCACTGAAGGAAGAATTCAAAGGTGAAAGTGAAAAATCAACCGAAAGGTCTGGATAGCTAGGTGTAAAGGGAGTACCAAATGGTGAAAGCCCTAAGAGATGGAAGATATCAAGAACGGTGGGGGCCATCATACCACACCGAAACTGAAAAAAAAATTAAAGGCCATATTCCAAAAACAAAAAGTGGCAGGAATCAAAAAAGGGTCTTCAAGAATAATAAACTTGGAAAAACGAAGGGCATCGAGAATGCAGAACTCTTGTATGTCCCATTCTCTTGCAAGCACGACCTTGTCGTACCACTCCTCCCACTCAACCCTCAATGTTGGCCTGCAACAATGAGGTCGGTTCACCTTCCAATTTCCCCAGTCAAGCCCCCCTTTATAGAGAAAAAAGTGGTCCTCCAAACGAAGGTACAAAGCGGGAAGTTGGGCGGGAATCTCTCGAAAGATAGGACCTAGGACATATTCTTGTTTTTTGCTATGGCGAGGAATAAAGAGGCATCCGTCTATGGCACTTGGTCCACTAGCTTCAAATTTAGCAATTTCTTCCTCAATACATATTTTCAAAGCCATTGTTGGGCTTATACGTTCTCCGGCTGGTACTTTCAAGGAAGAAGACTCCATTGGTAAGAAACAGCAAGATAGAGAGGGTCAATAGAGATGAAGGGTTCGTGTGTTAGGCAAACAAGTGCATTGAAAGCACGAAACAAAAGGGTTTTTAAACCTTTCTATTTGAAAAAATATACCTAATCGTTTTAAGTGCGTTGAATTCGTAAAGAAGTACTAAAGGTACAGATACGAAAGGTTTCCCTCAATATTGGTAATTTGGGAGGGAAATCTATCTCAAATACTAATGTTGGCTTCAAAATAAAATGTTTGGCTTTGAAGCCAAGTTTTGACACCAAAATCAAGTGACAAACAGCTTCGAAAGTAGGAAGTTGACTTCGAAGCACATTCCACACCTAAGGGTGCAGGAATGCCCAAGTATTTTTTTACTTCAAAAGGATTAAATACCTGTTTTTAGGTTTCTTGATGAGAATAAAATTCTTCGAAGCAAAATTTGAAATACCTTACGGTTAGAATTTGTTTGTTCTAGGTTTCAAACCAATAGTTGGTTTAGTAGTATATAGAAGAAATCACTTTTTTAGAACAAAACAGTGCAAAGGTTTTCCATATTTTGGAAAATATAGACTATTTGTTCGAAGCAAAATTAGTTGATTTGAAACTGCTTGAGTGTATTAACCACATGTTGGGGAATTGGATATGATCAAATCAAGTTTCGAAAGACAAAATTGTTGAATTCGAAGCTTTGATTCTGAAAGGAGACCTAAGGCTAAAGTTGTCGATTACACTCCATATGTTGGGAAAATTCAAATTGGGTTTCCAGTATTTCACTAGGTATGATCGAATTAAGTTTCGAAGGACAAAATTGGTGAATCTGAAGCCCTAATTTTGTTTGTTTTTGACAAATGGAGTAAAATCAGACCATGCCAAATAAAGAGAAAACATCTTAGCTTTATTAAAACAAAAGCAATTACATCAGAAGCCTTTTTTGGCTACATATTCAAGTTCATAAAAATAAGGAATAGAGTAAATGACAAGGTCATTGAATTTGTTCCAACTATGGTCAATGAACTTCTATTCCTTTTTTATTCTATCTTCTATCTTCTCTGGGCTGCTGAAGTTGATATGCTCTTACTTGATAAAAAAGTTTTTCGGCCTTTATTTCAAACTCTGTTTCTTTCAACCCTTGTTCTATCTCATCCATGTCCAAGTCATCCCAGTATGCAAAGTCTTTATTCTTGAAATCATCATATTCATCGATGAGGTTTTCTGCTTCATACCGGGTATGAACTCGACGGGCTGAAATTTGGTCCAAAGATCGAGTGGTGGCCACAAAAATTTGATGCCAATAAAGAAGCAGTGGGAGTTGGTCTAAAAATATCTGGAGTTCTGCTTGGGCGATGGGGTTGAGGACATGACCCCAGATCATAACATCATAAGCCCATCAAAAGTTCTTAAGAGGAACATCATCCTCGAGAACATTGAAGGACAAGTGAGAAAAGGCTGCAAGCAGAATTTGGGTTTGATATCACTAAAATTTAGTAAGGGGAGATGGAGGGCTATAGGAGGGGAGAAACTGGTCCTCAAAGAAAGTAAGGCTCAGTTCCTCCATCCAGTGAGGGTTTTGTAGAAGAGAAGGTGCAGGAGTTTCCATCTCGAAAGAAGGAGGGAATTGGGGGTTGCTGACAATATCAAGCCAATCAGAAGATCAAAGTTTTGCCTTTTGGGCTAAGAATGATGGGCTATACCCTTGAGCCTCTTCTGGACGAAGAGTGGCTTGTACTATCTTCGTAGGCATGAAAGATGTGTACCATGCTACAAGCAAGTTGTCTTACAAACAGCGTCGACGGTCGATGGGTACATATGGGTAAACCACCAAACTCTGAGAAAAATGAAGGAAAGTTAGAGGATCAACAAATTCGAAAAAATGATGATTGATTCGCTCTCTTAACTCGGACTCCTCAGGTTCTGGCCAATTTCTCCAACCAGAAGCCCTAGAAGAAGAAGAAGCTGCAGCCTCATCCCACGCAGAAGGTTTTGGGTCAGAAGAAGAGCTTCCAATAGCCATGTTTGCAAAATTTTGGGTTAAAGAATTGTGGACAATAGGTTCGTAATCCAAAGGTTGATAGTTTGCAAAAGCTTCCATGACTTGAATATAGGAAAGTGGGTAAAGGTAGCTAATCAATTCATGAAGGTTCTTTCAAGGACGAATAGCATTATCAAACAACTCTTCATATGTTTGATCGAGGTAAGAAAAGGTTTGCTTGGCCATGAAAGCTGTACCAGTCTTTTCTAATACTGAGATAGTGAGAATGTTCAAAGGATAGAAGAGAATTTAATGCGAATGTTTCATTGATGAATGACGGTTGCATTTCTGAAAAATGCAAAGCCCATGCACGTTCTAAGATATGGATAAAATACCTTAATCCACTAATATCACCAAGTATTGGGTATATTAGTGCGAGGGGTAATGTTGGCTACATATTTTGTACAAGCGAATTACAGTTCAACACGTGGCAGGATGAGGGCAATACGAGAAGACAATTTAAATCTTCAATCGTAATCACACACGTGGCAGTTAGTATTGGTTATTATGGATCTGCATAGCATTGGATCAGCAAAGAGATGCAAGATGACGTGCCTTTAACAGTTGCTCGTATATTTAAATTCAAAATCATGAGGGAAGCCTAACTACACACGTGGTGTAGTGGAGCTAACTGTGAAGAAACATGATCAGCGATCATGGTGGGATGGTTTGACGGTTAGGAAATCATTTCGACGGTTATCATTGAGAACTATAAATAGCAGAGAAGGCCCCAGAAAGAAGCCCAGACTCAGATTCAGAAATCAGTTTTTATCTACTTTATTTTCCTTCCAGTTTTTACATTTCTTGTTCTTTACATTTCTGTACTTCAAATTCCTGCACTACACTTCGTTCATAGGAGTAATTTCAAGTAGCTTCATGCTGTAAACCTCTACGAGGCTGAATTAGATTATTGTAAGTCTTTCATTTTTACTGAATGAAATGCTACAATTGTTCTTCATTTAAATCGTCGTTTGCTTAATTATCCAAAACAAAGCCACCAGTAAAAGTCCTTTTTGTTGAGGCAGAAAGAACTGAAACATAATCATCTTATATTTGATTGGCAATTAATCTTCTGTAAGGGCTAATTGATCCTTTCTAGCACGCTTAAAATTACAATAGTAACCTTCAAAAGCCAAAAAAGCCAACATATATTTTTGGCACTTCTTCTCATCAAGCCTTTGACTCAACCTTGCCAAGTCTGCCATGGAAACTTCTGGCTCCGTTTGGAATAATTGCCCATGAAATGCCTCCTCCATTTGTTGCTAAGTTTGGATAGAGCCAGGTGTAAGGTTAATATACCATACAAAAGCTGCCCCAGTTAGAGAATTTGGGAACAGTTTTAACTTCATGTAATCATTGTTGGTAAATTTACCACATTGGGCAGCGAACCTAGCAATATGTTCTACCGTTGACTGGTTTCCATTCCCATAACAAATAACAAAGTCTGGTATTCTAAACTCTCTTGGGTATTCATGTACTCTATCTACCCATTCTGGATATGGTTTCCTATATACAGGAGTTTGAACCCCCCGAGTCATTGGTCCACACATTTCTCTCACAATATCGGCAATTTGGTCCCTAGGGACCATATTTTGTGCTTGTTGAACCACCACTAGAGGAACAAACACAGGATTTTGTGGAAAACCTTGTGCCTAAGATCCTCTTGGTTCATAGGGAGGTATATTTGGGACTGGTTGTCCCTGTGGTGCTGGCTGCTGTTGAGGGAATGAGTGACCCCTCTGAGCCTGTCCTGCGAAAGCTGCTGCAACAGGTGTTGTGTCTCTTCCAGTCGCAGGAAACCTTTCCAACCTGCCGGGTACAAATTCGAATAAAGGATTAGTGAACCTCCTCGTGCCAGATATGGCTTCGAACATGGGATTTGTAAACATCCTTATGCCATTGTCTTGTGTTGGCCCAGATCTACCAATTTGCACGGCTTCACTATTAAGTAATGAGGCATTTTGATTTGTCACAGGCCTCGAAAGAGACTCATACCAAGACTAAGGTGATGGTCTTTCATTGTTTTGATTACTAGTTTGACCATTAGTATGTCCATTATTTTGCATAGGCTGTTTATCTCTAGCCAATCTTTGCTAAGGGACATTTGAAATTTCCTCCATATGCCTTGTGTTAGTTGGTTGATGGGTATTCATTGGATCCATAAAAGATATTGTCCATCTTTCCATTGTGTTCATTAACTGCTGTCCCATGGCATTTACTAGGCCTTCCCATGGATTTATTGGCTGAGTAGATGGAACAATGGATGGTCTAACTCTATGGCCTCGTCCAATATTTTGAACATATGGTACTTGCTTCAAAGTGCTGGTTTGTTCAACCATAGATTCTGATAAGACAGGTACTTCCACATGATGTATTACCACATTATCCTCTGGATTAGGTATTTCTACCTCTCCTTCCATAACTTCTTCCGAGCGTTCATTTTCTCCTTATCTTCTACGTCTAGCCATTTCAATTAGTCCCACCGGGCGTGCCAAAAATACATGTTTGCTTTTTTGGATTTCGAAGGTTATTATTGTAATTTAAGCGTGCCAGCAAAGATCAATCAGTCCTTACCGAAGATTAATTGCCAATCAAATATCAGACGATTGTGTTTCAGTTCTTTCAACCTCAACGAAGAGGAATTTTACTGATGGCTTTGTTTAAGAGAATTAAGCAAACAACGATTTAAATAAAGAATAATTGTAGCATTTCATTAAGTAACAATGAAAGACTTACAATAATCCAATTCAGTCTCATAGAGGTTTACAGCAACTAGTTACTTGAAATTACTTCTATAAACGAAGTGCAGTGCAGGAATTTGAAGTGTAGAAATGTAAAGAACAAGAAATGTAAAAACTGGAAGGAAAATAAAGTAGATAAAAACTAGTTTCTAAATCTGAGTCCGCACTACTACAAAAATAGTTAAAGATCACACTTTGACAAAAAAAAAAGATCTCACTTTTATTGGAAGTGTGATAAAAAAAATTAGATTGATATTTTAATCACACTTAATTTGATTGAGTGTGATAATATTTATTTTTTATGTCACTTTTCAATTAAGTGTGATTATATATATATATATATAATCACACTCGTAGTGTGGGACTTTTGGGTGATCTGCTTCTTTGACTAACAGATAAACATGAAACTGATAGGGCAAAGCACACTCTTATAAACTCCGATCTAAAGTTTGATTTTGATTTCTCAAAGAGGGTCTTCGAGAGTGACTATTGTGGACTCTTAAGGTCTGAAATTGGTGTAACAAAGGGTTTGGTTTTGGAGTTATGCAGCAAGGTTTAATTGGTTAGAAGGGGCAAGGAAAGGGTTTTTTAAATTTATTCAAATAATTAACTAGTAGAAAAATTTCTTTGTGTTTTGAAATTTTCTCTATGCTTTGAAATTTCTCTGGATTGAAATTTTTTCTATATTTTGAAATTTCTTTAGTTTGAAATTTCCCTAATTTGCTCAATTTCACTAATTTTCTCTGTATTTCAAAATTTCTCTAGGTTGAAATTTCTCTAGTTTGCTCACAAATTTCTTTGTGTTTTGACAAATTTTCTCTGGTTTGCTCATAATTTTTTTTTTGTATTATGACCAAATAAGAGAAAATTGAACTACAAATAAGCATATTTCTACACAACACATACAAACAAACATGCAGATATATTGGTGTCTTTATCATCATCGAACAACATTAATGGTCACTCGTCATAATCATCATGTTGCAATCCAAATTTTTTGATATATATTGACCATCCAGATTGAAATAATCAAGAGTCCTGTATTCATAAAAACAAAAAATCAAAAACAAAAATTCGAAAGAGTTATTTTACTCTTCAAAAAGTCGGAATCTACATTTCGACATTCCTAAGGCCGTCACAACACGACAAATTAAAGCATGCATTCAACAAGAACCAAAAGAACTTTCAAAATGTGAGTATATTTCTTGAACAAACACACACACGCGTGTATATATATATACATTATAAATTATACATATATATGTATCTCCATGTGTAGTGAAGAATTGATGGAATTAGAAACCCTAGATAGTTAATGCTCACTACAACAAAAAGTGTCTTTGGAGACGAAAACTAATGACGAAAATAAATTTTGTAACAAAAGACGTACCTTTTAGTGAAGAAAATAATTTTTCGTCTCCAAATGTACCATTTTTAGAGACAAAAATAAAATTTCGTCACCAATCTGCATACATAATAAAAAAATTAGGTGACGAAATTATTTTTCGTCATTATTTATATTTTTTTTGTCACTAAAGATTTTCCCGCTAATTTTTCGGATGGTACCAAAATTTTCAAACTTTTGGTGAGGAAAAAATTGGTCACCAATAATAAAATTATTAATGACGAATATATTTTCGTCACAAATAATTTTTAATATTTTAATATTATTTAGTGAGAAAACTATTTTCGTGGCTAATAATTTTATCTTTTAGTGATGAAATAATTTTGTCACCAAATAAATGGTTTAGTTGCTAAAGGTTTTTAGAGAGAAATGAATATATTGGCGCCTTAGATATATTAGTTCTTCTTCTCACACACAGATTTGACCACCAAACCTCATCCTACATGACCTCACCTCCCCCTTTCTCTTCTCTCACGCCTCACGCCTCTAGCCTCTGTGTCTCTTCTCTCTCACGCCTCACGCATCTGTCCTCCTCCACTACAACAAAACTGACTTTTTATGCACTATAACAAAACTGACTTTTTATGGCACCACATCAATGGCATATAATAGATGTACGCCGTAGTTTCTCACTTTTACGACTTACTTTTTTTGCACGTCGTAAATACTTTTCCAACCATGGCGTGTCTATTGCGTAGGCCATAAATGGTAATAACGATAATTTTTTTACGGCTTGCAATTCACGCCGTAAATAATAAAAGTTTCCGCGATGTGCATATGACATGCCGTTAATACATCAATTACACACGACGCACATACGCCAGCCGTGAAAAGTGAATACTTTTTACGGCGTACATAACACCTGCCGTTAAAAGTATTGCACTTTTTATGACGCACACATCACCTACCATTAAAAGTATTACTTTTTTATGACGCACAGTGCATGTCGTGAATTGTAAGATTTAAAAAACAAAAAAAAAAAAGAAGCGCCAATATGAAATTTTGGGTGCCAATCACCAAAATATATATATATTAGAAATTTTTTTTCCAAAATAACTATTTTGTGTTCCTCTAATCAGAATAGAATACCAAAAAATTTAAAATAAAATAAAATCACAAGCCCTAGCTCTTCAGCCCACCCAAAAAAAAATAAAAATAAAATAAAAAAATCAAAATACAAGGCTTTGGCTTCTAATGAAAACAAACCCAGAGGGTTTCATCAAAAGGGAGAATAGAATGGACTTCCATTTAAGTTAAATTCAAAAGATGGGTTAGAGAGAGAAGCTCTCTAGAAAACGTTGTCTTCTAGGGTTTCAATTGTTCATTGATTTCCTGATGTCTGTAGCTATTGTTACCATTGATGATGAAAATTTGGTGGTTTTTTCTCAGAATTGTTTGGGCGATCTAGGGCTTGATAACTGTGCGTGTGAAGCACTGTGTGCGTCTGCGATTAAGACGGTGGAACATTCTGGTTCCCCTTCTAAATAGATGGAAGAAATCAGAGAGAGATTGAATGTGATGGAAGCAAATATTGCCGGGGTAAATCAGGAGAAGGGTTCGTCTCATCGAAGAAGGGTTACCTGGTACATTGCTTCCTCCTTTCCTTCCTCTTGTCTTTGTTGATTTCTATTAAAGTGATCACTCATTTTTCTTTTGTTTTGCTTTCGATTTCTATTTCGATTTTGATCATCTCTTCTCATCGATTTCGATTTCATCTCTCTATTGCAGATTATCTTTCTTTTTATGGTAAACTGCTGCTGCTTCTCTCTCTCTCTCTAAAGCTAGGGTTTCGAAACCACCATGTCAAGAGGTGTTGATTGAACGACGGTAGATTTTTCTGTTTCTTGTGAACTTTTGTTCAGATTTTTCTATCACCATTTGTTCTATTTCATGTATATGTCTAGTGATTTTTTTTGGGGGGGGGAGTTTTGAGAAGTTAAGTTTTAAATTGAAAATTTAGGGTTTTTAATTGGGGGTTTTGATCGAAAAATTATGATTTTGTTGCCATTGACAATTTTTCAGGTAATTTTGATTTTTGCTTCTAATGGCTCCTATTTTACTTTGACCATTCTTTTTGTTCAAGATTTTTGCTAGGTTTTTGTTGGATAGAAAATTCGTATAGGGTGATTCTCTTCCTCGTCTCTCTGTGATGTTTGCACATGTTTGTATGTATCTAAATATTAACATATACCTAAAATCGTGACTTCATATGAAGATGATTTGTGTTATGTGTATGATGATTGCTTGTCTTTGTTTCTCTTTGTTGTCTTTGGCTGGTTATGTTTGTGTATCTATGTTTGCTTAGGTATCTCTATATATCTCTACTTTGTTTCTATTGTCCCGTAGAGAAGAAAACTATATACATGTTATTTATGCCTCTTAGGTGTTTGATAAAATGTTGAGTGGTTGGATCTTACTAGAATGTATGCTAAAATGACAATGACATTGGCTACAAGTAGATATCAATACATTCATACAGACAACTTACTTTTAATGTAACACAATTTTACTCCCATGTGATATATATTTCATAGCTCCATCTTGGATGTCCCTAAATTATTCTCCATTTTCAGAAGTCAATGGATAGTTTTACTAAATTTCCCTCAATGTCTTTCTAAAATTACTACTAGTTGGCCAAAGATAATGCCAATCCATGTAAGGGTAAAATTGAAACCTGCAATGTAAACACATTAAATGAACTTCACTCAAACATTGTGCTTATTTCCAATGTATTATAATTTTGGGTTATAGCATGTAAAATTACAAATTTAGCTTGTTTCTTTACTTTGATTGTATTAATAAAAAAGCTTGTTTGAACAAAAACTTCTCAAATAGAACTTATGTGAAATTAAGTGTACAAAGAAGAGTGTGTATATATGTTTTATGTATAAAATGTTCCCTTGCTTGATTCTAGGGGTTGTCATGTTGGAAACCCATGCTTCCTTAGATGTCCCTAAATGATTCTCTATTTTAAAAAAAGAAGTGAATAGTATTACTCAATTTCCCTCAATTTCTATTGCTGTAAAATTAGTACAACTTGGCTACTAGAGGTGAGAATTCTGAGAATTCTGTCAATGGTTTTTACTTAAATATTGTGCTTTTTATACCGGACTATACTGGGTATAATTTTTCAAACTACAAATTCGACTTTTTTAAATTAAACTTCTCAAATAGAAGTAAAAAGAAAATAGTTTTCCAAGACTCCCATGACTTCCTTTTCAGTAAACTGCCTCTCCAAGCCAAGTCATCAAGACGAGGCCTTTTATGATTGGTCTCAGCATAAAGCCTCACATAAAACTGAATCACTTCGCTCTTAATCCCCTCCCTCCTCTCCACCCCATTAATTTCTAAACTTTTACATAGTTTTGTGTCCTATGGGTGTTAGTCAATTTGTGAAAGGACTGAATATTCCTGTCATAAATCCCTTGCCTTCTGCCTCCATCTAATTTCTTCCATATGAACAATGTGTCCCAACTCCATTTTGACTTATTCCCTACCTACTCATTATTTAAAAACTTATGTCTCAATACCAATACAAAGGGATAGGGAGAAAACTGATATAGTGAATGACTTTCCATGTCTGGTATAGTCAAAAATTATAGTGAATGACTAACTTCAAGGTAAAATGTTTTATATATGTTGATTGTCAAAAATTAAGTTTCTTCTTAATAATGTTATCTTTTCTTGTTTTTATTGGTGTTTCAATTGTGTAGGAACAATCACTAGCTAATGTGAATAATATGATGCAAATGAAGACAAAACATCGATGTGGATCAAAATCAATCCTGGTCAAGGTATACAGCTCGGTGCGTTCTACTAATTTATTTTATTGGATTAGTAGGCTGTGTTAGTATATTATGTTTTTATGTTAATTTAGTAGAAATTTCTTAATCAACTAGGGTAGAATAAAAAAAAACTGACATTTAGGGGCGAAAGGTCACGGGAAAATAGTGAAATATGCATGTAAAGATCCGAGAAACATCACAAACACCTTGAGACGGAGCAACATAAGTTGTACAAACGTACGAAAGAAGCGCGTGGCTCCCAATTTGAAAACTACTACCATTACCTCTCATTCACCCTTGCCACTTCATCTACTCTACCACTACCACAACTTCACCATTAATCTCCTTCGCCGCTGCTACCACCACCATCACCATCATCTCTTATCCACCACCTTCACCACTACTGCCACTTTCAAAAAAAAACCACAAAATATTACACACATAACATACTCAAATATACCGAAGCAATAATAATAAATAAATCTCACTCTATCTACCTCAAGCATGGTAAGCCAATGATACATCTTTCCACAATGAAATGCCAATTTACCAGACACCAGCTGGAAGGGAATGGTACCTCTACCAATTCTCC
>NW_021024699.1:522197-563466 GCF_004153795.1 Camellia sinensis
CTTCAGACCAGCGAAGGGAATATGTATGAGGAAGATGGGTCCGACCGGGATAGGCGGCCGAGTTGGTGAGGCGAGCGTAGGATTGTCCGACCGTGGGGAGGGTTGATCGCGCGAAGGCCGAGCAGAGGGCCGACCGGTCAAACTAAAGGGCCGACCGTAAAGAGGGGCGATCGGGCGAGAAGGGCGACCGTTGAGGACAGACCGACCCAAGGGGCCGACCGTGAGGACAGGCCGACCGTGGAGAGGGGTGATCGCGCGAAGGGCGAGCGGAGGGCCTACCGGCCGAGCTAAAGGACCGACTGTGAAGAGGGGCGATCGCGCGAGAAGGCCATCCGTTGAGGGCAGGCCGACCCAAGGGGTCGACCGTAGGGACAGGCCGACCGTGGGGAGGGGTGATCGCGCGAAGGCCGAGCGAAGGGCCGACCGGCCGAGCTAAAGGGCCGATCGTGAAGAGGGGCGATCGCGCGAGAAGGCCGTCCGTTGAGGGCAGGCCGACCCAAGGGGTCGACCGTGGGGACAGGCCGACTGTTGAGGACAGGCCGACCGTGGGGAGGGCTGATCACGCGAAGGCCGAGCGGATTGGTGCGGGGCTCAAGGGGCGGCGTGGCAAGTGATGATTTGAAGTAGAAAAGACAGGGTAAGGGAAATGGACAGTGCATCGTGGTCGTACACGTGGCCACATCCCGTAGGGGGGAAGATTAGGCGTTGGACCAGAAACGAAACGTTAGGTCATTGTGGGTGTTGAAGAGACGGTTTTGGCGGATGATTTTGAAAAGTTTTCAAACTAGCGAAAATTAATTGGGACCCTTGGAATACGGGCAAACCGTGGGCTTTTGGCATTATTCGATTCACCTACTTGTGTACGAAAAATCAAAATATTCCAAGTGTGAATTCCTTTGTTGCTCACAATACACCTCTGCAACACTTTTTCAATTTTCTTGTTCCTGCCGCCGAAGCGATTCATAAACATACCACAGAAGTGGCCAAAGAAAAGAGTGCGATTGTCAGGGTGGACCCGCTTGGAGATGATGATGCTGTAGAGCTAGCGACGCAGTATAGGACAGAGAGGGTGGGGGAGCCGGTGGTACGATCCCACGGTTCCACCATGATAGCAGCTCCAAAGCCAATCAGCTAGGCAAAACCAGATCATTGGCACACAAAGGCTGACAAATCCACAATTACTGAGGCGGAGTTGGAGGCTATCCGCAAAAAATACTAGATCCCTGGGGAAGTGGAGTTGTTGCTACCGACATCAACGGAAAGGCCGTCTGACGCCAGGCCAGGGGAGTTTTCCCTTTATAAGGAAGCTCTGAAGGGTGGACTGAGGTTGCCACTGCCGCAAGTGGTGGTGGATGTGCTTAACCATCTGGAGGTAGCACTGGGGCAACTAATGCCTAACGCGTGGAAGATCCTGCTAGCCTGTGCCAGTGCGTGGCCGAAGGCAAATGGAGGGGAGGCCATGACGGTAGACGAATTCTTTGCGTGTTATAAGGCTTCGGGGCAGCAGGAGACGTAGGTCACTCTGCAGGCAGCAGTGGGGAAGGGGTTGGTGGCGGGTCTGCCGTCGTCAATCAAGGGGTGGCGGCCGCGATGGTTCTACGTGTCTACCAATGGGGGGGCTTGGAGCGCGCATCGTTTGGAAAGTACCCATCAGGTCTGTGGAGCTGAAACCGGGGGCAGCTGCGGAGGGGAGGGTGAGGAGGGTGAAGGAGTGGAGGGAGAGAGAAAAGGCTAAATGGGATGAGCTCGTTCAGCCGTCGGCATTGTTTGAGGCGGGGTTGGGGCCAAAGCCAGGTAGTGGGGACCTCGATTGAGCGAAGTTGGAGGCGAGGAGAAGGGTTCAGGAGGCGGAGGATCAGGCCATTCTTGCCAAAGCCCAGCAATTCAAAGAGTCCCGGGCCGACCGACCACCAAAACTGGTTGCGAGGAAGCGGATTCGACCTCGCCCCAAACCCTTGGGAGAGAAAAACTTGGGCGATTTTGTGCCACGGCCGCCCCCAACAGACCTTTTGAAGGAGAGGTCCTTGAAGGAGATGGAGGCATTGGGCGTGGGAAAAAAGAAGAAGAGAGTGAGTCGGACTGAGGAAGTGCCTGCCCAGAAGAGGAGGAGGGAGATGAGTGTGAAAGAAACCAGTGCAGCCGTGGGGTCTGAAGGGGGAGAAGTGGAGGGGGTTCCAGGAAAGGTAGCTGGCCCAGAAGTGGTGGATGTTGCCTCAGAGGTCATGGAGGTGGTGCCAGTGGTGGCGGCGATTGCCGTCGGGGTCACAAAGGCCGCCCCCGAAAGGCAAGTGGATGACGAGGCTGCTAGCCCCGGGCCAAGGAGGGAGGAAGAGCCCTAGGAGGGGCTTGCACCTCAAGAAGGAGGAATTGGTGCGACCACGGCGATCTACCACGCTCGTGCGGTGGCGGGTCGGCTGGAGAGAGAAGAAGGCCCAGCCAGGGCAGGGGCAGACCGTCTTGTAGAGATTGTGGAAGAGGGAGCCCTACGCTCGGCCTTCCGATTTAATGAGGCTGAGCTGCTAAGGGGGTTATACTCCGCTCAAATGGAGGTAACCACCTTAGCGGGGGCCCTGCTGAGGAATGCGGGGGCTGCCAAACTCAAGGCAGATGAGGCCAAGGCTCAGCTTGTAAAGTTAAAGAAGAAGAGTGCAAGTTGGGAGAGTGCCCACACTGAGCTACCAGCGGTTAAGGCGGAGCTGGAGGACACACGCCGCCAGGTTGTGTCACTCGAGTTCCAACTTGCTGGTGAGCAGAAGAAGTTGGATGAGGCCCAAAGAGCCTGCGCCGTCGCGGTCGAGCGACATGAGGAGGCTATGAGTAGTAATGAAGAGCTGGTGAGGCAAAAAGATGAGGCTGATGGCAAAGTGGGCGATCTCCAGAGGGAACTGGAGGGCGAGCGCACCAAGGCGGTGGAGGAGAAAGGGAGGCTTCAGAGGGAGTTAGAAGCAGAGAGAGTGCAGGCGGTGGCGGAGAAGGAGATCCTGAAGAAGGAACTGAAGGCGGAGAAGGCAAAGGCGGCATCGGAACGGGCGGCCCTGCAGAAAGAGCTGGACGAAGAGAGGGCAAAGGCAGCCTCTAAAAGGGTGGCTTATCCCGATCTGTGCGTCACAGCAGTGGAGCAATTCAAAGGGTCTACCGAATTTCAGACGGCGGTTGATGCCGCGGTTGCGAGAAATCTGGCTGGGCAAGAATCTGGGGGGACTGGCCCATCGAGGACGACTGCTGGAGGTAGAACTGAAGCAGAAGTTATTGAGAGCTTCCAGCAGTCAGAATTTTATAAGCACGAAATGGCTGAGTACTGGAAGATGTTCAAACGTAGAGCTGAAGAGCTGTTCCCAGACTTAGACCTTAGTAGTGTAACGATTGGCGAAGACGATGTGGCCCAAACCCCCCTTGATGAGGGCATTGAAGAAGAAGACCTCCTCTCCAATGAGGAGGAATAACTGGGGAGAAAGGAGAGAAAGATACATTGTTTTTTTTTTTTTGTTGAATTGCTGTAATGAACTTTGCTGTAATGAACGTTTGTATAAAGTTGTGAGCGAATAAAATTTCAGTTGTGTTGTTATTCGATTATTTCTGCTTATGGAACTCCTTGTTAATAAGAGTGAAATTGAAGCTTGTAATAAGGACTCAATGCAGAGTGAAGTTAAGAATTCCACAATGCAGAGTGAAATGTAATTTGAAATGAAATAAAATGATAGGCCTGAGAAAGTTAAATGTAATAAAATGACAGTGAAATTTAAGAATTCCACAATGCAGAGTGAAATTTGAAATGTAATAAAATGATAGGCCTGAGAAAGTTGAACGTAATAAAGTGATAAGAACGTCTGTGGAATTTGACTAAGCAAAGAGTGGTGTGACTACTTGGACCTGGAATTGTGACTAAGTGTGTTAGTTAATTCCACAAGTATGAAGTTTTGTATGGGTGGTTTTGACCGAGCCCTACATGTTAGGTCTGGACGAGTGCTTCACGCTCAGTTTGGAAGAAGCTTTTAGCGCTCAGTCCGGCAGAGGGTGTTGACGGTCGGACTGCCGAAGGCGGCTCTCATGCTCAGTCTGGCTGAGGCTTTAAGTGCTCTGTCTAGCAGAGGCTTTAAGTGCTCAGTCTGGCTGAGGCTTTTAGTGCTCAGTCTGGCTGAGGCTTTAAGTACTCTGTCTAGCTGAGGCTTTTAGTGCTCAATCTGGCTGAGGCTTTAAATGCTCTGTCTGGCAGAGGCTTTAAGTGCTCTGTCTGGCAGAGGCTTTTAGTGCTCAGTCTGGCTGAGGCTTTAAGTGCCCTGTCTGGCAGAGGCTTTTAGTGCTCAGTCTGGCTGAGGCTTTAAGTGCTCTGTCTGGTAGAGGCTTTTTGTGCTGCAAATAAGAATGTTACTGAGATAACATATAGATAACTGAGACATATAAGTAAGAAGTTACATTGCGGGAGGGAATATCAAGAATGTGTGAATTTCCCGAAAAGAAAATACAATAACTGAGCAATACAAAAATAGGAGCTTATTGAAAGTAACGTTTAAGGTGTTCGGCGTTCCATGGGTGGGAGAGGTCTCGACCTTCCATGTCCTGAAGTCGGTAAGTGCCTGGTCGGGGTCGGGCTTTCACAATGTAAGGTCCCTCCCACTTGGCTGCCAATTTACCCTCAGTCAGATTTTTGGTAGCAAGAGTTGCTTCTCTCAAGACAAGATCCCCTGTAGCGAACTCCCTCGGTCGGACCTTGCGGTTGTAGTGTGTTCTCATTTTCTGTTGGTATGAGGCCAGTCGGACGGCGGTGGTCTCTCTGAGTTCTTCAATTAGGTCGAGGTCAGCCCGACGGAGTTCTTCGGTTAGTGCCGGATCCGGATGTGAAACCCTGGGAGTAGGCAAACCGACTTCTACTGGGATAACCGCCTCAGCGCCGTATGTTAAGCGGAAAGGGGTTTCCCCAGTGGGAGTCCGAGCTGTGGTTCGATAATCCCAGAGTACATTCGGTAGTTCCTCCGCCCAAAGTCCTTTAGCAGCTTCTAGCTTAGTTTTGATGATATTTAGGAGAGAGCGGTTGGTGACCTCAACTTGGCCATTGGCCTGGGGATGTCCAGGGGATAAGAAACAAGGTTAGATCTGGAGGTCGGCACAGAACTTCCTGTACTTGGCATTGTCAAACTGTTTACTGTTGTCGGAGATGATGGCCTGAGGAATGCCAAACTTGCAAACGATTGACTGCCAGATGAACTTGGTTGTGTTCCGCTCGGTGATGGTGGCAAGGGGTTCTGTCTCTACCCACATGGTGAAGTAATCAATGGCGACGATCGCGAACTTGGTCTGGCCTCGGCCAGTAGGGAGTGGACCGACCAAGTCGATCCACCATTTGGCGAACGGATAAGGGCTGCAAAGTGTGATCAACTCTGTAGGGGGTGCGTGGGGGATGTCGGCAAAACGTTGACACTTATCACTTTTGAGTACGAAATCGGTCGCATCGCGATTAAGAGTCGGCCAAAAATAACCAGTACGGAGTATCTTGTGGGCCAGGGACTTGCCGCCCGAGTGATTGCCGCAGATCCCCTCACGAATTTCTTGCATCACATAAGTTGCTTGGGTCAGATTGAGGCACCGCAGATAGGGTCGTGAGAAACCACGTTTGTACAAGATGCCGTCGACAAGGATGTAATTGGACGATCGTGCCCTGACTTTAGCAGCTTGCTGGTGGTCATCTGGAAGTTTCCTCTCTGTCAAAAATCGAAAGATATCCGACGCCCAAGGGATGGGCTCATTTTGGAGGAATTGTACTTCATGCGGGTCGGGGGAAATGGAGGGGTGGGATAGGTATTCGAGGCGGACGCCACTGCTGAGGGTGGACTGGTCTGCGGAGGCCAACTGGGCCATCTCATCTGCCTTAGAGTTCTCCACCCGAGG
The DNA here is from genome assembly GCF_004153795.1 of Camellia sinensis. Classification (NCBI taxonomy): domain Eukaryota; kingdom Viridiplantae; phylum Streptophyta; class Magnoliopsida; order Ericales; family Theaceae; genus Camellia; species Camellia sinensis. Next base: position 528,081 of record NW_021024699.1, read on the forward strand.
AATGTGTTTGATGTGGAAGGTATTGAAGAAGCGAACAAGAGGGAGTGCAAGATCCCTGTAAGTCCACATTGTGCCCTCCTTGGCGTCGAATTCGCCCGTGATCTGTCCGACAATGAGCTAAGAGTCGCTGAGCACTTGGATGTGGCTGACACCGATGTCCCTGGCTAGGTGAAGGCCGGCTATCAGTGCCTCATACTCGGCCTCATTGTTACTGGCCTCAAACAAGAAGCGGAGCGCACATTTGAAATAACCATCCTCAGGGCTAGTGAGAATAAGGCCAGCCCCACTACCTTGCCGGGGGGATGATCCGTCGACATTGAGAGTCCAAGAGTGAGGGTCTTCTGGTTCAATGGGAGCTGGTAAGGGTGGAGAGGCAGTGGTTGGGGTAGAATTAGTAAATTCCAAGATGAAGTCGGCGATAGCCTGTCCCTTAATTGCTGTTCGAGGTCGGTAAGAGATGTCAAACTGGCTGAGTTCCACTGACCACTGCATAAGCCTGCCGGAAAGCTCTGGTTGCTGCGTGACCTTCTTCAAGGGTTGGTCGGTAAGGACCACTATGGAATGGGCCTGGAAGTAAGGACGGAGTCGTCTAGAGGCGGTGACCAAGGCCAAGGATAATTTTTCTAACAAGGGGTAATTCTGCTTTGCTCCCCTGAGAGCCCGACTGATGTAGTAGACCGGTCGTTGGATAGAGTCGTCTTCCCTGATAAGAGCTGCACTGACTGCGGTGCTTGAGACGGCTAAATAGAGGAAGAGGGACTCGCCCGTGATTGCTTGTGAAATGAGGGGTGGATTGGCCATGCACTGCTTTAACTGCTGAAAAGCCACTTCAGATTCAGTCGTCCATTCAAAAGTTTGCCGAAGAACTTTGAAGAACGGTAGGCACTTATCTATTGCACGAGAAATGAAACGGTTGAGGGCTGCAACTCGGCCAGTGAGTCTTTGAACCTCCTTGACCGTCCTGGGAGACTGCATCTCAATCAAGGCCTTGATCTTTTCAGGGTTAGCTTCAATGCCCCGTTGACTGACCATAAAACCCAGAAACTTCCCAGATCCTACGCCGAAGGAGCATTTCTCTGGGTTGAGCTTCATTTGGTACTTGCGTAGCGTGGCGAAGGTCTCCCGCAGGTCCTTCAGGTGATCAGTGGAGAGTTTGCTCTTGACTAGTATGTCGTCAACGTATACTTCCATATTCCGACCTATTTAGTGATGGAAAACGGCGTTGACCAACCATTGGTAGGTGGCCCCAGCGTTCTTCAATCCGAATGGCATTACTTGGTAATGGTAGGTACCTCGGTCGGTGATGAAGGATGTATGTTCCCGATCGGACAGGTACATCAGGATTTGGTTGTAGCCAGAGAAAGCATCCATGAAGCTGAGCATTTGATGACCGGCCGTGGCATCGATCAGCAGATCTATGCGGGGTAGAGGGTAGCTGTCTTTGGGGCAAGCTCGGTTTAGGTTAGAGTAATTGACACAGAGTCGCCATTTGCCATTGTTTTTGCGGACGGGGACCACGTTTGACAACCATTTAGGGTAGTCGACATTTTTGATGAATTTGGCCTCAAGGAGTTTGTCGACCTCTGTGGCGAATAAGAGTATTGCGCTCTGGATGAAAGACGCGTTGCTTCTAGCGGTAAGGTCGGAAATGAGGTTCAATGCTGAGGCGATGAGTTATGAAAGAAGGGTCGATGCCTGGCATATCTGAATGAGTCCAGGCGAATACATCATTGTGCTTTGTCAGAAGGGCAGTAAGGTCGGCTTTAGCTTGGGGGGATAGCTGGCTGCCGATCTTAGTAATTTTCATTGGGTTGGTGGGATCAATGGGAATCTCAACGAGCTCCTCCACTGGTTCGCCTCTGACCAGCTCGTCCTCATCTCGGGCGTCAAGTCCTTCGATGATCATGGCCTCCTTTAGCTTGACTTCCTTGAGTGAGGCGACATAACATTCCCTGGCGATGGTTTGCTCTCCCCGTACTGTCCCGACCCCCTGGTCGGTGGGAAACTTTATGGCGAGGTGGTAGGTTGAAGTGATAGCTTAGAAAGCGTTGAGGGCGGTGCGGCCGAGTATGATGTTGTAGGCAGAGGGACAGTCAACCACAAGGAAGGTGAGTAACTTGGTAGTCTACCGTGGGTATTCGCCAATAGTGATGGGGAGGTCGATGGAGCCGATAGAGGTCACCCGGTTGCCAGTGAAACCGACCAAGGGGGTTTGGAGGCGGGACAGGCTTTCCTCTCCAATTTTGAGTTGGCGGAAGCAATTGAGGAATATGATGTCTGACGAACTGCCATTGTCGATGAGAACCCGTCTGACCTTATAGTTGGAAAGAAGGGCAGAAATGATGAGGGGGTCATCGTGAGGATAACGGATGCCTGTACAATCGGCGTCCGTGAAGGTGATGGGCTCTGTCCACTGCTTGGGCTGCTTGGAAGGTTGGTCTACCGTGTCCACTTCTCTGTCTGAGCCGTGTCTTATTTTCCTGAGCTCTGCCTTCTGAGCGGAGCGGGATGGTCCGCCACAAGCAAGGCCACCAGAGATGACTCGAATTTCACTAACTGGCGGAGAGGGATTACCTGGGGGCCGAGGCTGTTGTGGGAGGCAGTCACGGCCTTAGTCAGGTTGGACTGGCTGCCGAGGTGGGGTACGTCGGCGGTTGTTCCTGAGGGGCTCGGTTCTTTGTCTCTGTTGTAGGCGGGTGTCCGTGAACCGGCTAAGACGCCCTTGACGAATGAGGGTATCGACTTGGTCCTTGAGGTTGATACAGTCATCAGTGTTGTGGTCGTGGTCCTGGTAGAAGTGACAATATTTGGACTGGTCTTTCCGGTTGGAAGGAGTCCGTGAAGGCAGGGGCCATTTGAGAGGGTAATCCCGTTGGATTTGGTGGAGAACTTGTTCCATGGGAGAATTGAGGGGCGTGTACCGCTCGAACCGACCGGGCGGTCGAGTTGGTGCCGACCAGTCAGTGCGAGGAGGTCGGTCGGGATACTGGGGCGTTTGGCTGTTATACTGGGTGTTTCTGGGTTCCGAGTCTTTTCTCTTTTCTCTGGGGGGTGGGTTTTTGGATATTGGATCTTGGCGAGCGGCTAGTGAATCCTCAGCATTCATATATTTCTGGGCTTTGGATAATAGGGCTGCCATGGAGGTCGGTGGGTTTTTGGAAAGGGAGAAGAGGAAATCGGACAATCGCAGCCCGGCCATGAAAGCCGTAAGGATGACCTTATCGTTATTCTCCGCTACTTGTAGGGCTTCGGTGTTGAAGCGGGTAACGAAGCTGCGTAGTGACTCCCCCTCGGTCTGACGGATGTTGAGGAGTTGGGTTGCAGGACGGCGTTGGCGTTGGGCTCCAATGAAATGGCTAAGGAAGGAGTCGCTGAGATGCTGGAAAGCGGAGACAGAGTCCGCTGGTAACTGACTGAACCACAGTCGGGCTGACCCCTTCAGTGTCACGGGGAAAGCTCGACACATGATCTCGTCGGGGAAGGCATGGAGGATCATGAGTGTACGATAGGTCTCCAGATGGTCGACTGGGTCTGTCGTACCATCAAAGGAGTCAATGGTGAGCATCTTGAATTTGGCGAGCAAAGGTTTGTCCCGAATAGAGGCAACAAATGGTGAATTTACCGTGGTAGAGGGTTTATGCTGAATGTTCTGCATGACCCGTTGGAGTTGGAGCTTCATTGCTCGAAGCTCGGCGTCCTAGAGTGGAACGTGGTCCCCATGGTCAGTCAGTAGAGGTTGGACGCTGCTGGCCTCCCCTTCAGGGGCTGGTGCTACGACCGACGGGTGTGGGGGTGGTGGTGGAAAATTTATGTGTGGGTGGGAAGGTTGCAAACCTTCCAGGTTGGGTGGATGAAGTTGGGGAGCAGTATGGCTCAGGGTTCTTTCTTGGTTGTGGGGAATATCTGGAGGTGGTGGAGGAGGAATCGGAAGGTTCCTTTGGAGTAAAGCATTTATCAAGGCCTGGTTTTGTTCGGCCATGCGGTTGATGCTGTTGGTAAGCTCGATAAAGTACTATGGTGGGTTGTTTGGATTGGGGGGTCGTCTTGATGGTCGGCAACATTATTGTGAGAAGCCATGGATCTAGTCGTGACCATGCACTTTGACGGGTAGGAGAGAGAGGTTGTTGGAACGGGGCCTCCGGCGACAGTGAACACAACTGGCGCGAGGAGCAAAGCGTTCCCATAGACGGCGCCAACTGTTAATGCTGTTCGTCCCAGTGAATGGATCAGACAAGTCCAAGCTCCTCCAGCCCGTGTCCAAATGATCAAGCCCACCAGATAACCTGCAGGCAAGTTCAACGGGAAACGGGGTAGTCCCCCAGTGAACTCTCCGACGAGCAAGTTAGGAAGAGAAGTAGAGTATATCGGAGAAGATTAGAGATAGAAAACTTAACCTTTTTCTTGTCTACAACATTTGCTTATATCCTTTGGCCATCATTTCGCTGTCCCTTCCGACTTGCTCTCCTTGCCGAAAGCCTATGCTGTAGCTTACCTTGCTCAGGGTAAGGGGGTCCTGTTCCGACGGAGATCTGTGATGGGCTGCATTAATGGTGATGTGCAGTGGCAATAACTTTGTAGATCTTTGTCTGCTGATGTGGCTCGTCCTTCACCCGCCGCGTGCCTGAATGCTGTTGGTTCTTGGTGCCATATTGGATTCCAGCTGTTCCGGACTCCATCGGCAGGGTTATGCATTGGGCCCCGAATGATGGGCTCGGGTTACTTATAGTGGTTCATGGCCTTTGTGGGCCTGTCCATGTCATAGCCTATGAGATTCGTTTTGGATTTTATTTTGATAATTTAAACGTAAAAAATTAAGTTAATCAGATATCGACATTTCTTTCATTAAATCATATTTGTATTTAGTTTGATACATATATATTTATCTTTTTATATATACAAATGTATTTTGATGAATCAGTTATTGATCTCTGATTAACTTGATTGTTTATAGGTATATTCTTCTGGATATTTTTAAAAATTTGGACGGTTCAAATCATTAAAATAAGACTCAAAACGAGTCTCATAGACTGCACAATAGTCATTGCTGCACTTGATGCACAATAGTCATGTCAATTATTATTCAAGACCAAAAATTAGATCCACTTCTCTAAGTATCAACCAATTATATTACTTACATATCATTAAATCTAAAAAATAAATTTAGAAAATAAAATTGTATATCATTTTTCATTTTGTTATAATTAACACACAATTTTGAATACGTGTCACAATACAGAAATTTAAAACCATTGCTACATGGTTTGCTACAATTTTGAATACGTGTCACAATAAAATCTCACTCGTCAGATTGAGACTCACCATTACCTGACCCGCCTCAACCAAGATTTCATTCAGTGTGGCGTTTATGATACCGACGACTCCCACAGTCGTCTCATCGGTAGACCTCTCTCTCTCTCTCTCTCTCTCTCTCTCTCTCTCTCTCTCTCTCTATGTGTGTGTTTGTTTTGTCGGTGTATGTGTGGATTAATTAATAATATTTGTTGGGAAGTTTTTTCTTTTTGAATTAATTGATGTTTGGATATAATATTCGTTGGGAAATATTCTCTCTCTCTCTCCTATATTTTCTTTTTGGTTATGACTTATTTTACTCGTGAGATTTTTTTATTTTTTTGAAATGTCTTATATGTTGTTCGATAATGAATTTTTTTTTTCTTAGTTAGAACTTAAGATATTTTTTTTCGTTATAAAGTACATATGGTGAGGAGTATAATAACGGCCCGGTCTCCTTGGACCCGGGCTGGGGCTAGCCCATGCAGGCCTTGTAGGCTCTGCTTTTTGGCAGGCCGAGCCAAGCCAGCCTATGGACCAAAAAGTGGGGCTCAAGCCTAAGCTCGGCCTACTCAAAATACGGCCGGCGAGGCAGGGCTTAGGACCGGGCAGCAGACGGGGCCTGGGCAGGCCTTTTTTTTTAAAAAAAAAAATAAACGATAAATATATTATCTATGCAGTGCTAGGGAGCTCGAATCCGGAGCCCTCCAAATCCCCCAAATCAAGAGAAGAAGAAGAAGAAGGAGGAAGAAGAAGAAGAAGAAGAAGAAGGACTAGAGAGGGCCATATCAACCGGGCAGGGGCGGAGGCGGAGGCAAAGGCAGAGGCGGAGGCTACGCGGAGGCGATCGGCCGACGAGCTGCGATTGGCCAACGAGCTACAACGAGCTGCGATCTGTGATCGACATCCACCGTCGCACCCACCGTCGCTCGCACCGCCACCGTCGCACCCACCGTCGACGAGCTGCGATCGACATCCAGGACTGGAGGGGGCCATCTCTCTCTTCCTCTCTTCCCCTCTTCTTCTCTCTTTCTCTCCCTCTCCCTCTTCTGCATTTCAGAGTCGAAAATGGAAGGGAAAAAAAAACAAAGAAAAAGAAAATGCCCGAAACGACATCGTTTTGGGCATTAGGGGGATTCGGGGGGAAAAGTTTCGGGGGAAAAATCATTTCTCATTATTTATTATAGATACAAAAATAAAAGAAAAAATTGTGCTAGAATATTTTAGTTAAAATTAATGAGATGTTTGGTTATATTTCATGCATGGTGGTATTTAAATTTAATTATGTATGACTTATTTTTTTTAATTATGAACTTATGACTAAAAAATTATGCAATTATGTAATTTTTTTTCTTTTGAAATGAATAATTTTATATATATGAAAATGAAACTTTCAATATTATAATCATTAAATTAATTATGTAACATTTAATGAATGAATAATTTTTATTTCAAAATAAAATAAAATATTACAAAAATTTATATCATTAAATAAAATAGATGTAGATTATTAATGATGGTAGAGTAATTTCATCACTATAAGTCAAGTAGATCCCAACTAGGTTGGCACCTACTAACCTACCAATCATTTGCATTATACTCCACCTCAATAATCTAATACACAAAAATAATGACATGAAGTAGTGAAAAACAAATTATTGATCAATCATTAGAGGAGACAGATAATTCAGTCACGTTGCTCGAGGATATGTCATCCAAATCATTTTGAATTCTCTCATTTTCACTATAATTTTGTCTTCTCGTAAGCGCATGTATATGATCTCTGAATATCATCAGTGCCTCAACCATTTGGGGTAAAAGCCTACTGCGATAATTATTCAGCACCCGTCCATCTACATTAAAAACTGTTTCTGAGGCAACTGCAGAAATAGGAACGGTTAGTATCACGAGCCATCTGTGAAACCACAGGCCACATAGTTTTATTTTGTTTTCACCAATCCAAAATGTCAAAATTTTTGAAATCATCCACTAATGGACTTTCTAAATAAAGTTGTAGTTCATAACTACTTACGCTTGTATGTTCAAATATTCTTCTACTTTTTATTGCTGAAAAAATATTTAATCTCTCGCCTCGAGATGAGACTGCTAGTGTAGTGTGTATATGTGTATTTGCAGATGCAGGTGCCCTGTATTCTTGAAATAATGTTTTGCATATTTGCATAATAGAGGCAAAGTGTTTTTGATCAGCGAAAATATGTTTTAAAAATTCTTGTAAATTATTTTTTTTACATCTAAGATCAGTTATTATGGCTAAACCTAAAAGATAAGACAATGGATCAAAATATTTATCAAATTTTGGCTTTCATTGAATTAATAGTAGTTACATAATATTCATTACCTATATGTTTTACAAAAATTTAATTATTTTTGCTAACATATATAAAACAATGGTGAAGCAGGAATATATATATAAGAAAATAATTTTTGTTGAAGTATCAAAAACTTTTAAAAAAATCTTTATATAAAGCTACTTGGTGCCAATTAAGTTTTGTGGGACTCAGTACTCCTATTATTGATGATGTTGTAAAAAATAAATCGGGTACCAAAAGTTTGTTAAAAAGAAACAAAATAGTTATTTGGGCTTTTTTTTATTACAAGAGTCCAACCAAAAATGCTGATAAAGAAAAGAAAAAAAAAAAAGAAAACTGTGTGATTTATCCCCCATCTTATTTCTGCTAAATCTCATCACCTGAAAGGGGTAACAGCTATAAGCACATAGCAGAGTGACAAATATTATACTGCGAGTATAAGGGTACAAAATAGCCATGGATAGTTATTTAAGCTAAAACATTAACATAATTTAAGTAGACTAAACAAATTAATTTAGTGGTAGAAACTAAAATATAGAAATTACGTAAATAACTATAACCACGGTATAGAACAGAACAGAACAGAACAAGGGCCACTAGAGTGACAATCAGAACAGGGGTCATTGGATCTATGACAAATAGAGGACCACAAAGTGGCCAAATAAGGGCCAAGGGTTATTTAAATCCCCCAACGCATGGAACTCCCGTGGTGGTACTTATAGAAAATAATTATTTACAAAATCATTGTCAAATAATTATTAAAAGCTAAACAGACATATCCATGGGTTTCAATTTAAGTAAATAGAGTTCAGAAAATAATCTACGTAATTGAAACATTAACGTAACCATAAAACATAAATTATATAAAATAAATTGTGGTAACTCAAAACATTCGTAAAATATATTATGGTAACTCAAGACATATTTAAAACATGATATGGTAGCTCAAGGTATAATATAATTCACCCATATAAATTACTCTTATTATCACTGTTCTCCCAAACCTTACTTGCTACGCTCCTTCTCCTTTACTTCGTTTTGGTGCTTCATTATCGACTTCACCTCATTATTTATACCCACCCAATGTGTGAAGCCCAAGCAAAGGACATCACACGTAGAACACACGTGATAGATTCTCACCCCTTGCCCTCTCCCTTAATTTACCTCTTGGTTTGCCCACTGATTTACTTCTTGGTTTGACCCTTGTCTTTTACCAAGAGTCACTTAGGTCTTGTGTAAGGGTTATTATCCTCTTTGGTAATTCACAATGATCCCTAAAATTACGTATGATTATAAATTAGGTTCACGTCTAAAAATCTCATTACCAAACTATAAAACATCACTTACTGTTGACTAAAATATTTAATATTTAAAATGCGATGTTCCCACGTTACATCGGGCCATTCGAGATACTAGAAAGGATTGGTCCTGTGGCATATTGCCTTGCACTTCCACCCAAATTATCCAACGTCCACAATGTGTTTCACGTTTCGATGCTTCGACGGTATCTTCAAGATCCAAAGCATGTTGTCGACTATGAGAACCTAAAAGTTCAAGAAGACCTCTCTTATGAAGAACAACCTATACAGATTCTTGATCGCCGTGTTCAGGTCCTTCGAAACAAGACAATACCTCTCGTAAGAGTCTTATGGAGAAACTATTGTGTCGAAGAAGCAACATAGGAAACTGAAAGCCAAATGCGAGCCAAATAGCCACACCACTTCGAAAACAACGGTACGTCAAGTTTGTAGGACTGGTAAGCTTCGAACAATCTCTCAACAAGTGGCCAACTTGGCCACGTCTAAAGCATGCTCCCATCTCTCGATGACATTGTCCCCAATGAATCCTTCCACAAGTAGAACAAGTTAGAATGGTGCCACCTCTGGGATTTGTCGGACCTTGATTGCTTGAACTAATTGAACTAGTTGTGCCGTATTTACCCTCTTGGGAGGCGCGACACCGGGTCTTCTGTTATCTCTTTCCCAAAATTGCTTCCTTTGGCTTGGTTTCCTGGAGCGCAAGCCTTTAATCCCCTTTTCCGCAATGTATGTTCGATCCACCACCTCTGCATAGGTTGGTAGTTTCAAAACCTCCACCATGTCCTTGATTTCAGCATCCAATCCTACTTCGAATTTCCTGGCTTTTCGAGATTTGGTGGGGATGACATATGTCGCAAATCGAGCTAGTTGTATGAACTTGCTCTCGTATTCAGCCACCGCCATGGTTTCTTGCCTTAGATGTATGAATTCGGCCGTCTTTTGTTCCCCCAGCGAATCTGGGAAGCATTTTGCATAGAATACTTCCAAGAATCTTACCCAAGTAACAATATCTTCTTTCTCCAAGATAAAAAGCCACCATTCTTGTGCATCGTCTTTAAAGGTGAATGTGGCAAAGGCTACCTTCTGTCTCTCTGTGCAAGGTAGCGCGCGGAAGATTTTCTCCATGTCCCTAACCCAAGCTTCCGCCACTAGTGGGTTTGGACCACCAATAAACGTGGTGGGTTTCAGATCCTAAAATTGTTTAATCGTAGTTGGTTCTTCTCGTCTCTTTGGTGGCCCATTGGTTATGTTGGTTTGCAAGGCCTGCAAAAAGTTGGTGACTGTTCTTTCCAGGATTTGCTCCATTGGGATGGTACTGCTAACTGATGATCCGATTTCATTTCCATCGTTGGCCATTACTACAACGTAAAATGATATAAGCGTGACATCACATTGATACAACGTCATATATAACGTATTAGTTCTACTAGTTTAATATTACCACATTAACACCACATAAAACATCATGTATACATCATTGTTACTATACATAAGGCGTTAGTCCAGTCGTCAAGAGTTAATGTATAATCCTACTAATACAAAAATATAAGGATTAGACTAGTCATTGTCAGCTCCCAAAAAAAAAAAAAAAGATTAGTGACATCTTTCGGTCATGCTCCTAGAATAGGTCACTGAACCCCCACGAAAACTGGCTTTGGAAGACTGGGCCGTTGAACAGCCATGGGAACTTCTGCTATACGAGGGACTTAAACTCCCATCCACTGACCTTAATCCCAAAACAACGCTAAACTACCTGGGCCATGTAGGTCAGTACACCGTGGTCATATCCCCAAAACTGCCGTCCAGTGAGCCGCACAGGTATCTCTAAGTATGTGGTACTGTTAGCGTAGTCCACAGCTAGGGTTTGGACAATGTGCTATGGAGGAGGTGTCGTAGTGCGAATGTGGCTACTAGGGTATATATTCCCTCTCCTCTAAGCAAAGCCTGGGGGTAAGGGAGCAACTAAGAAATGCGGATGTACCAATCTGACAACGTACGTCGGCCCAATGTATATCTCTCGGGTGCTAGCCCAGCTAAGTCTCCAAAATAGGTAGTGCTCGTCAGGGTCGGCCTACAAATATACTAGGCTCCCCATGAGTCGGTCAAGGACGGGGTGGATCTGTCCGATAGTGTTTTCTGAGTCTCCTCATCCCTCTAATAAGTTAGGGGCCAGATGCGCTCCCTGGGGCTCAAACCAAATCAATTCTTCCTGATGTACCATGTCCTACAACACAGGAAAACTTAGCCAAAACATAGTTTGCATGCATTAGGCATACCAAATGATGTCAAATAATATAAGGTTAAAATTATTATTTTATTTTATTTTTTGAAATAATTTTCAATTCAAATAATGTGAATTGCAAATAATGTGAAAATTATACAGAAAAATTAAAAAACTTATACTATATATATATACATATTTTTTTTTTAATTTTATTATTTTATTATTATTATTATTATTATTATTATTAATTTATTTTTTAAAAAAAAAAAAACCATTGCTCTAATACCACTTTTGTCATGATCCAAACCTGGTACCCAAAGGCTTGGCATCGCAACAAGATAAAAATAAAATAATTCTAAATTTTTGAAGTAATAGCGCAATGGATAAATTAAATAAATTAAAATAAAATAATCAGGTACCAAAAGTTTGTTAAAAAGAAACAAAATAGTCATTTGAGTTTTTATTTTATTACAAGAGTCCAACCAAAAATACATATAAAGAAAGAAAAGAAAAAGAAGAGGAAAACTCTGTGATTTATCTCCCATTTTGATTCCGCTAAATATCGCCACCTGAAAGGGGTAACAGCTATAACCACATAGCAGAGTGAGAAAAATTATACTATGAGTATAGGGGCACAAAATAGCCATAGATAGTTATTTAATCTAAAGCATTAACATAATTTAAGTTTACTAAACAAATTAATTTAATGCCAGAAACTGAAATATAGAAATTACATAAATAATTATAATCATGATACAGAACAGAACATGGGTCACTAGAGTGACAATCAGAACAAGGGTCAATGGATTCATGATAAACAGAGGACCACAAAGTGGCCAAACAGGGGCCAAGGTTTATTTAAGTCCCCCAAGGCATTGGACTCCCGTGGTGATACTTACAGAAAATAATTATTTACAAAATCATTGTCAAATAATTATTAAAAGTTAAACATACATATCCATGGGTTTCAATTTAAGTAAATAGAGTTCAGAAAATAATCTACATAATTGAAACATAAATTATATAAAATAAATTGTGGTAATTCAAAATATTTGTAAAATATATTATGGTAACTCAAGACATATTTAAAACATGATATGGTAGCTCAAGGTATATTAATATAACTCACCCATATAAATTACTCTTATTATCACTGTGCTCCTTAACCTTACTTGCTACGCTCCTTCTTCTTTACTTCGTTTTGGTGCTTCCTTATTGACTTCACTTCATTATTTATACCTACCCAATGTGTGAGGCCCAAGCAAAGGACATCACATGTAGAACACATCTGCCAGCTTCTCACCCCTTGCCCTCCTCCCTGATTTACCTCTTGGTTTGACCCCTGATTTACCTCTTGGTTTGACCCTTGTCTTTTACCAAGAGTCACTTAGGTCTTTTGTAAGGGTTATTACCCTCTTGGGTAATCCATAATGATCCCTAAAATTATGTATGATTATAAGTTGGGTTCACGTCTGAAAATCTTACTACCAAACTATAAAACATCACTAACTGCTTACTAAAATATTTAATACTTAAAATGCGATGTCCCACAATCTATTCCTTTAACAAAGATTTCCAATATTAGACTAAGGAATTGTATTCAATTATATGTGTATTTAGTTCTTTATTTATTTATATTTATTGTTATTATTATTTCTTTATACATATATATATATATATATATATATATATATCCTATGAGTAATTAATATAATCATGGTATTAAATTAAAAATTTGGGGGGAGTGCTAGTATAGGAGCTGTCACAAGTCTGTTCTTCAATTCTTGGAATCAATGTTCCTGCTTGTCCGTCCATAGAAAGGGTGTGTTCTCCTGAGTTAGCTTGGTTAAGGGTGATGCTATCTTCAAGAAATCTTGCACGAAGCGCTGGTAATAGCCGGCTAGACCTAAGAAGCTTCGAATATCAGACACGTTAGTAGGTTATGGCCAATTCACGATTGCTGCAACCTCTTGGGAGTCAACTAAAATGTTGTCTTTGTTAATGACGTGACCGAGGAAGTGTACACTAGTGATCTAGAATTTGCATTTCTTCAATTTGGGATAAAGCTTGTGATCACGTAGTGTCTGTAGAACTCTTCGCAAAGGGTGTTCATGATCTTCTGGCGATTTGGAGTATATGTGAATATCGTCAATGAAGACAATGATGAACTCGTTAAGATAGGGTTTGAACACTCGATTCATGAGGTCCATGAAGGCCGTTAGAGCATTTGTGACGTCAAATGGCATGACGAGAAACTCATAGTGCCCGTAACGGGTTCTAAAGGCAATCTTTTCGATGCTTTTCATTTTGACTTTTAGTTGATGGTAGCCAGAACGCAAGTCAATTTTTGAGAATACTTGAGCACCTTGCAGTTAATCAAACAAGTTGTCAATTCATGGCAAAGGGTACCGATTTCTGATGGTGACTTTGTTTAGCTCACGGTAATCGATGCATAACCTCATTGTGCCATCCTTTTTCTTTACGAATAGTAATGGAGCTTTCCATGATGAGGTACTTGGTCGAATGAAACCTTTGTCCAATAGTTCCTGGAGTTGAGTCTTCAGCTCTTTTAATTCTATCAGGGACATACGTTAAGGGTCTTTTGAGATTGGTTGTGTACCAAGTTGGGTTGCAATGGTGAATTCAATTTCTCGGTCAACCGGGGTACCAGGTAGGTCTTCGAGAAATACATCCAGGAATTCTCGAACCATAGGGATTGCATCAAGTGTGGAGGCCTCTTGTTGAGTATTGATTACATAATAGATATAACTACAACAACCTTTACTTAGAAGTTGTTGGGCTATCATGAAGGATATAACACATGGAGGGAGAGAAACTCCAATTCCTTTGAAGACAAGCTCGAGTTGGTTTGGTGACCGAAGGAAGACCTTTTTGGCTTCACAATTAATAGAGGCATGATTGGCAGCTAACCAATCCATTCCTAAGATCACATCAAAGGTACTAATGTAGAGGGGAATTAAGTCTACGTGTAGGGTGGCCCTTTTTAAGGATACAGTACAAGATTTGTACACATCAGTACTAAAGGCGGAGTTACCAGAAGGAAAAGATACAGATAGTATATATCCTAACGGTTCAGGTGTTGATGCCAACTTGTCAACAAAGCGTGGTGTAACAAAAGAATGAGTTGAACCAGAGTCGAAAAGAACATGAGCTAAGTGACCACAAATAGAAAGTGTACCTGACACAACGTTCTCTATAACTTATGGGTTTCCAGGTACCAGGGCAAAGGCCCTTCTATGGCTTTTTTGATCCTTCCTCACTCCTCCAGGTACCGCAGGTTTTGGATTGGTTTAGAGGGGCCGGTTGTAGGACTGGTAAATTTTGGACAATCTCTCAACAAGTGGCCAACTTGGCCACATCTAAAGCATGCTCCCGTGTCCCGACGGCATTGTCCCCAATGAATCCTTCCACAAGAAAAGCAAGTTTGAATGGTGCCACCTCTGGGATTTGTAGGACCTTGATTACTTGAACTGGTTGAACTGGTTATGCCCATATTTACACTCTTGGGAGATGCGACATCGAGTCTTCTATTATCTCTTTCCCAAAATCGCTTCCATTAGCTTGGTTACCCGGAGTGCAAGGCTTTAATCCCCTTTTCCGCAATGTATGCTCAATCCACCACCTCTGCATGGGTTAGTAGTTTCAAAACCTCCAGCCTATCCTTGATTTCAAAATCCAATCTTGTTTTGAATTTCCTAGCTTTTCGAGCTTCGGTGGAGATGACGTATGTCGCAAATCGAGCCAGTTGTGTGAACTTGCTCTCGTATTCAGCCACCGTCATGGTTTCTTGCCTTAAATGTATGAATTCGGCCGCCTTTTGTTTCCGCAACGAATTTGGGAAGTATTTTGCATATAATACCTCCAAGAATCTTACCCAAGTAACAATATCTTCTTTCTCCAGGATAAGAAGCCACCATTCTTGTGCATTGTCTTTGAAGGTGAATGTGGCGAAGGCTACCTTCTGTCTCTCTGTGCAAGGTAGCATGCGGAAGATTATCTCCATGTCCCTAACCCAAGCTTCTGCCAGTAGTGGGTTTGGACTGCCGATAAACGTGGTGGGTTTCAGATCCTGAAATTGTTTAATCATAGTTGGCTCTTCTCGTCGCTTTGGTGTCCCATTGGTTATGCTGGTTTGCAAGGCCTACAAAAAGTTAGTGACTACTCTTTCCATGATTTGCTCCATTGGGATGGTACCACTGACTGATGATCCGGTTTCATTTCCATCGTTGGCCATTACTACAAGGTAAAATGATACAAGCGTGACATCACATTGATACAACATCATATATAATGTATTAGTTTTACTAGTTTTACTATCACATTAATATTACCACATTAATACCACATAAAACATCATATATACATCATTATTACTATACATAAGGCGTTAGTCTAGTCGTCAAGAGTTAATGTCTAATCCTACTGATACAAAAATATAAGGATTAGACTAGTCATTGTCAGCTCCAAAAAAAAAAAAAGATTAGCGACATCTCTCGGTCATGCTCCTAGAATAAGTCACTGAGCCCCCACGAAAACTAGCTTTGGAAGACTAGGCCGTGGAACAGCCATGGGAACTCCTGCTGCACGAGGGACTCAAACTTCCATCCACCGAGCTCAATCCCAAAACAACGCCAAACTACCTGGGCCATGTAGGTCAGTACACCGTGGTCATATCCCCAAAATTGCCGCCCAGTGAGCCGCACAGGTATCTCTAAGTATGTGATACTATTAGTGTAGTCCACAGTTGGGGCCTGGACAATGTGTTATGGAGGAGGTGTCGTAGTGCGAATGTGGCTACTAGGGTATATATTCCCTCTCCTCTCGGCAAAGCCTAAGGGTAATGAAGCAACTAAGAAATGCGGATGTACCAATCCGACGACATGCGTCAGCCCAATGTATCTCTCTCGGGTGCTAGCTCAGCTAAGTCTCCAAAACAAGTAGTTAAGTAGTCATCGTCAGGATCGACTTGCAAATATACTGGCCTCCCCATGAGTCAATCAAGGTCGGGGTGGGTCTGTCCAATAGTGATTTCTAAGTCTCCTCCTCCCTCTAATAAGTTAGTGGCAAGATACGCTCCCCAAGGCTCGAACCAAATCAATTCTTCTTGGTGTGCCATGTCCTACAACACATGAAAACTTAGCCTACCCAATATTTATTTAAATCATGTTGGACACAATATTTTATTTATTTATTTTATATTATGACAATATATATATATATATATATATATATAATTAAACAATTATGATGTTGGACAAAATATAGTATTTATTTATTTTTATTCTATGACAATATATTTTTTTTTAATACAAACTCAGGGTTTTGTTTTTTGTTTTTTGTTTTTTTTTCTTTTTTTTTTTGTAAAAGCTCTGATACCACTTTTGTCACAACCCAAACCTAGTACCCAAAGGCTTGGCGTCGCAAATTTCTATAGTAGTAGCGCAACAAATAAATTAAATAAAATAAAATAAAATAAGCAGGTACCAAAAGTTTGTTAAAAAGAAACAAAATAGTCATTTAGGCTTTTATTTTATTATAAGAGTCCAACCAAAAATACAGATAAAGAAAAAAAAAAGAAAGAAGAAAACTCTGTGATATATCCCCCATCTTGATTCCGCTAAATCTTGCCACCTGAAAGGGGTAACAGCTATAAGCATCTAGCAGAGTGAGAAATATTATACTCTGAGTATAGGAGCACAAAATAGCCATAAATAGTTATTTAAGCTAAAACATTAATATAATTTAAGTTGACTAAACAAATTAATTTAGTGGCAAAAGTTGAAATACAGAAATTATGTAAATAACTATAACCACGGTACAGAACAGAACAGGGGTCATTGGAGTGACAATCAGAACAGGGGTCAATAGATCCATGATAAACAGATGACCAAAAAGTGGCCAAACAGGAGTCAAGGGTTATTTAAGTCCCCCAAGGCGTGGAACTCCCGTGGTGGTACTTACAAAAAATAATTGTTTACAAAATCAACGTCAAATAATTATTAAAAGTTAAAAAGACATATCCATGGGTTCTAATTTAAAAAAACAGAGTTCAAATAATAATCTACGTAATTAAAACATTAACGTAATCATAAAACATAAATTATATAAAATAAATTGTGGTAACTCAAAACATTCGTAAAATATATTATGGTAACTTAAGACATATTTAAAACATGATATGGTAGCTCAAGGTATAATATAACTCACCCATATAAATTACTCTTATTATCACTATGCTCCCGAACCTTACTTGCTACGCTCCTTCTCCTTTACTTCGTTTTGGTGCTTCCTTATCGACTTCACCTCATTATTTTTACCCACCCAATATGTGAGGCCCAAGCAAAGGACATCACACGTAGAACACACATGACAACTTCTCACCCCTTGCCCTCTCCCATGATTTACCTCTTGGTTTGCCCTCTTATTTACCTCTTGGTTTGACCCTTGTCATTTACCAAGAGTCCCTTAGGTCTTTTGTAAGGGTTATTATTCTCTTTGGCAATCTATTTTCTTTTTAATTTTAATATTGCAATAAATAGAACTCAATAAATAAATAAATAAATAAATAATAATAATTAAATAAATAATTAAATAAAAATAAAAATAATTAAACGAATAAATAAATAAATACATGCATAGTAAAATTGTTAAGGAAATAAAATGTGAGGCACCGCACGTTAAATGTTTTAGTGAGTGGTAAGTGATGTTTTATAGTTGGGTGGTGAGGTTTTTAGACACGAACCTAACCTATAATCATACGAAATTTTTAGGGATCATTGTGGATTACCAAAAAGGGTGACAACCCTTAGAATTATAAGAAGCCAACCCTTATCTCCTAAAGCCAATGAATTAGACGACCTTTGGACATTTGGTGAAGTTTAGATGACCTTTGGACACTTGGCGAAGCAAGAGTCAAGGGACAAGCCAGGTGGTGCCTTCTAAGACCACGTAGTCAACTTGGGCCCCAAGAATTGATGCATATAAATTGGGCGTTATAGTAGAAACAAGGACGGCAATCAACGAAAAGAGTAGAAGAAGGAATAGCACGGGAAAATAGGGATAAATTTATATTAGATGTGACTTTTATTATACCTTGAGTTATCATACTGTGTTTTCTACATGTCTTAAGTTACCATAATACATTTTATGAATGTTTTAAGTTACCACAATTTATTTTATGTAATTTATGTTTTATGGTTAGGTTAATGTTTCAATTCTAGCAAAAAAATTTATAAAACAAAATTGTATGTTTTTGAAATTTGCTGTACACTTATTCACATTAATTTTATTTACATTAATTGACATTCACATTATTTGAATTGCAATATATATATATATATATATATATATTTCAAAAAGAAAATTATTAACCTTGTATTATTTGATATTATGTGGTATGTCTAACACAAGTAAACCATGTTATAATGTCTAGGCTAAGTTTTCCTGTGTTGTAGGAAATGGCCAACCTTATGGAGTTGTTTTGGTTCGAGCCCCCAGGAGCTCATCTTGTCCCAAACTTATTAGAGGGCCGGGGTGATTCGGAGAGTCTTGTCAGGCAAGCCCACTCGGCACTCGACCGACTCATGGGACGACCCGTGTATTTGCAGGCGAACCCCGATGAGGATTTCTTATTTTGGAGACTTAGCCGAGGCAGCACTCATGAGAGGTACATAGGACCAACCCACGTCGTTGGTCTTGCTCCGGAACTAGAACAGCCGCATTTTCTGGTCCCACCTCTACCCCTAGGCTTTATGGAGAGGAGGGGACACACGTATCCTAGCAGCCACATCCGCACCACGACACCTCCTCCACAGCACATTGTCCATGCCTCAGCTGTGGACTTCACTGACAGTGTATCATACTTGGAGGTACCTGTACAAATTACCGGACGGGAGTTTTAGGGTTATGATCATGGTGTTCCTGTTTACATAGTCTAGGTGGTATGGAGTTGCTTTGGAATAGAGCACAGTGGGTGGGAGTTCAAGTCCGTCATACAGAGTGAGTTTGCGAGGTTATTTCATGGGCCAGTTTTTTGGAGTCAGTTCTCATCGTGGTGGCCTAACGACCCCTTCTAGATGTCCAAGCAAGAGATCCTTTTGTAACCTAACTGTGATTAGCCTAATCCAATTTTGTATCAGTAGGATTAGGCACTAACACTTGACCGTTATCTAAGTATGTTGTACTGATACCTTTTCCTTATATAAGTAAAACCAGTATTATGTAAATGATGTATGTATTGGATATATATGCTGTTATGGGATCGCTATGAATCATAGATATAATATTGCAATAATAATTGATTCGAAAAAAAAGAAAAACAACAACAACAACAATAAAAAGGGAAGTCCACTAACCGTTTTCACCTTGTAGTGATGGCTAATGATGGAAATGGAACCGGATCATCGGTCAGTGGTACTGATCCAATGGAGCAAATCATGGAAAAAGCAGTGACTAGTTTTCTGTGAGCCCTACAAACCAACGTTAACAGCGGATTGCCTGAACGACGAGAAAAGCCAACT
The DNA here is from genome assembly GCF_004153795.1 of Camellia sinensis. Taxonomy (NCBI): domain Eukaryota; kingdom Viridiplantae; phylum Streptophyta; class Magnoliopsida; order Ericales; family Theaceae; genus Camellia; species Camellia sinensis. The sequence continues at coordinate 547,783 of NW_021024699.1, forward strand.
ACTATAAAACAGTTCCAGGACTTGAAACCTACCATATTTACCGGCAGCACAAACCCACTGGTGGTAGAAGCTTGGGTCAGAGATATGGAGAAAATTTTTCACGTGCTACCTTGCATAGAAATACAGAAAGTGACTTTCGCCACATTCACCTTCAAAGACGATGCACAAGAATGGTGGCTACTTACCTTGGAGAAAGAACATGTTGTGACTTGGGCCAGATTCTTGGAAGTATTCTATGAAAAATACTTCCCAGACTCGTTGCGGGAACAAATGGCATCGGAATTCATACATCTAAGGCAAGGAACCATGACGGTGGCCGAATACGAGAGCAAGTTCACGTAGCTGGCCCGGTTCGCGACATATGTCATCCCCACCGAAGCTCGAAAAGCCAGAAAATTTGAAGCAGGATTGGATCCTGAAATTAAGGACAGGCTGGAGGTTTTGAAACTACCAACCTATGCGGCGGTGGTAGATCAAGCTTACATTGCAGAAAAATGGATTAAAGCCTTGTGCTTCGGGAAACCAAGCCAGAGGAAGCGATTTTGGGAAAGAGATAACAAAAGACCCGGTGTCGTGTCTCCCAAGAAAGTAAACACGGGCACAACCAATTCAATCAATTCAAGCAATCAAGGTTTACAAACCCCAGAGGTGGCACCATTCCAGCTTGCACTACATGTAGAAGGACTCATTGGGGACAATGCCGTCGAAATACGGGAGCATGCTTGGGATGTGGCCAAGTTGGCCATTTGCTGAGAGATTGTCCAAAGCTCGCTAGTCCTACAGTCGGCCCCTCTGAACCAGTCTGAAAACCTGCAGTATCTGGAGGAGTGAGAAAAGACCAAAAACGCCAAGGAAGAGCTTTTGCCTTGGTGCCTGGAAACCCAGAAGTTACAGAGAACGTCGTGTCAGGTACACTTTCTGTTTGTGGTCACTTAGCTCTTGTTCTCTTTGACTCTGGTTCAACTCATTCTTTTGTTACACCACACTTTGCTACCAAGTTGGCATCAACACCCGAACCCTTAGGATATGTATTGTCTGTGTCTTTTCTTTCTGGTAATTCCGCCCTTAGTACTAATGTGTACAAATCTTGTACTATATCCTTAAAAGGTGAAACCTTACATGTAGATTTGATTCCCCTTTGCATTAGTACTTTTGATGTGATCTTAGGAATGGATTGGTTAGCTGCCCACCGTGCCTCTATCGATTGTGAAGCCAAAAAGGTCTTCCTCTGGTCACCAAACCAACTTGAGCTTGTCTTCGAAGGAACTGGAGCCTCTTCCCCTCCATGTATTATATCCTTCATGACAGCCCAACGACGGCTAAGAAAGGGTTGTTGTGGTTGTGTCTTTTATGTGATTGATACTCAAAAAGAGACCCCCACACTTGATGCAATCCCTATGGTTCGAGAATTCCCGGATGTATTTCCTGAAGACCTGCCTGGTACCCCAGTTGACCGGGAAATCGAATTCACCATTGAAACCTAACCTGGTACACAACCAATTTCAAAGACCCCTTACCGCATGTCCATGATAGAATTGAAAGAACTAAAAACCGAACTCCAAGAACTACTGGACAAAGGCTTCATCCGACCAAGTACCTCACCATGGGGAGCTCCGGTACTGTTCATAAAGAAAAAGGATGGTACAATGAGACTATGCATCGATTACCGAGAGCTGAACAAAGTCACCATCAAGAATTGATACCCTCTACCATGAACTGACGACTTGTTCGACGAACTGCAAGGTGCCCAAGTATTCTCAAAAATTGACTTGTGTTCTGGCTACCGTCAACTAAAAGTCAAAACAAAAAGCATCGAAAAGACTTCCTTCAGAACTCGTTACAGGCACTACGAGTTTCTCGTCATGCCATTTGGCGTTACAAATGCTACAGCGGCCTTCATGGACCTTATGAATCGAGTGTTCAAACCCTATCTTGACGAGTTCATCATTGTCTTTATCAACGACATTCTTATATACTCCAAATCGCTAGAAAGATCATGAGCACCACTTGCGAAGAGTTCTACAGACATTACGTGATCACAAGCTTTATGCCAAGTTGAAGAAATATGAATTCTGGATTACTAGTGTACACTTCCTCGGTCACGTCATTAACAAAGATGGTATCTCAGTTGATCCCCAAAAGGTTGCAGTAATTGTGGATTGGCCACGACCTACTAACGTATCTGAGATTCAAAGCTTCTTAGGCCTAGCCGGCTATTACCGGTGCTTCGTGCAAGATTTCTCGAAGATAGCTTCACCCTTGACCCAGCTAACTCAGAAGAACACACCTTTTGAATGGACCGACAAGCAGGAGCATTGCTTCCAAGAATTGAAGAACAGACTCGTGACGACTCCGATACTAGCATTACCCGCAGAAACAGAAGGGTTTGTAATTTATAGCGATGCCTCATACAATGGTTTGGGTTGCGTTCTTATGCAAAATGGGAAGGTCATTGCTTATGCCTCCCGCCAACTAAAGACTCACGAAAGGAACTACCCAACTCATGATCTGGAATTGGCTGCGGTGATCTTCGCCCTCAAGATCTGGCGTCATTATCTCTACGGTGCAACCTGTGAGATTTACACTGATCACAAAAGTCTCAAATATCTGTTTACACAGAAGGAATTGAATATGAGGCAACGACAATGGCTAGAATTTATGAAAGACTATGATATAGAGATCCATCACCATCCCGGCAAAGCTAACGTAGTAGCAAACGCATTAAGTCGAAAAATGACCAAAAGTTTGGCATGTACCCTCGTTCTACGCAAGATCAATGGATTGCTCACCAACGTAATCATGGAACCCGAGTTGATCGAAGAAATTAGAATCCGCCAATGTGAAGATAAACTTTTGAAGAAAAAGTACGAAGAACAAGGGAGCACGCCAAATCCTGACTTCACGATAAGCAATGGGATGCTAAAATTTCTTAATCGAATTTGCGTACCCGACCTTCCAGAACTTAAGAAAAGGATATTGGTGGAAACTCATAGCTCGAGGTTTGCGAGCCGTCCTGGCAATACGAAGATGTATCACGATCTGAAGGAACACTTCTGGTGGACAGGAATGAAGAAAGACATAGCAAGCCATGTCTCCAAATGCCTGCGTTGTCAACGAGTTAAAGCAGAATATTAGAGACCTGCAGGAATGTTGCAACCACTCCCTATTCTCGAATGGAAATGGGAGCATATTACTATGGACTTCGTGGTCGGGCTATCCCAATCAGTCTCGAAGAATGATGCAATATGGGTTATTGTAGATCAATTGACAAAGTCGGTTCATTTTCTACCAATCAGAATCATGTACTCCCTCTCTAAGTTCGCCACTCTATACATTAAGGAAATCATTTGTTTACACGGCACCCCAATTTCAATCTTATCCGATAGAGACCGCCACTTTTTGTCTCACTTCTAGAACAAATTACAAGAAGCTTTGGGAACCACTGTGAAGTTTAACACGGCTTATCACCCACAAACTGATGGGCAATCTGAAAGGACGATCCAGACTTGGAAGATATGTTGCGTTTGTGTGTGCTAGACCTCAAAGGTAACTGGGATGATCATCTACCGTTGGTGGAGTTCGCGTATAATAACAGTTATCATGCAAGTATTGCAATGGCACCGTACGAGGCACTGTATGGAAGGAGATGCCGATCACCTCTGTGTTGGACGGAAGTCGGAGACAGGAAATTATTAGGCCCCAAAGTCGTACAAATCACAAGTGATAAGATTCAACTCGTCCAGCAGCGAATTCGCACTGCCCAGAGCCGCCAGAAAAGCTATGCAGATACATGGAGACGAGACTTAGAATTTCAAATAGGCAATCATGTATTCCTAAAGATCTCACCAACAAGAGGGGTTATCCGATTTGGAAAGCGAGGAAAGTTAAACCCACATTACATCGGCCCATTCGAGATACTAGAAAGGATTGGTTCTGTGGCATATCGCCTTGCGCTTCCACCCGAACTATCCAATGTCCACAATGTGTTTCACGTTTCAATGCTTCGGCGATATCTTCGGGATCCAGAGCATGTTGTTAATTATGAGAACTTGGAAGTGCAAGAAGACCTCTCTTATGAAGAACAACCTGTACAGATTCTCGACCGTCGTGATCAGGTCCTTCGAAATAAGACTATACCTCTCGTAAAAGTCTTATGGAGAAATCATCGTGTCGAAGAAGCAACATGGGAAATTGAAAGCCAAATGCGAGCCAAGTACCCACACCTCTTCGAAAACCATGGTAAGGTACTTGGTTGAACGAAACCTTTATCTAATAGTTCCTAAAGTTGAGTCTTCAGTTCTTTTAATTTTGTCAAGGACATGCGGTAAGGGGCTTTTGAGATTGGTTGTGTACCAAGTTGGGTTTCAATGGTAAATTCGATTTCTCGATCAACCGGGGTACCAGGTAGGTCTTCGAGAAATACATCCGAGAATTGTCAAACCATAGGGATTGCATCAAGTGTGGAGGCCTGTTGTTGAGTATTGATCACATAACATATATAATTACAACAACCTTTTCTTAGAAGTCGTTGGGCTGTCATGAAGGAAATAACACATGGAGGGAGAGAGACTCCAGTTCTTTCGAAGACAAGCTCGAGTTGGTTTGGTGACCGAAGGATGACCTTTTTGGCTTCACAATCAATAGATGCATGGTTGGTAGCTAACCAATCTATTCCTAAGATCATATCAAAGGTACTAATGCATAGGGGAATTAAGTCTACGTGTAAGGTTTCCCCTTTTAAGGATACATTACAAGATTTGTACACATCAGTACTAAGGGCGGAGTTACCAGAAGGAAAAGACATAGATAGTATACATCCTAAGGGTTCGGGTGTTGATGCCAACTTGGTAGCAAAGCATGGTGTAACAAAAGAATGAGTTGAGCCAGAGTTAAAGAGAACATGAGCTAAGTGACCACAAACAGAAAGTGCACCTGACATAACGTTCTTTGTAACTTCTGGGTTTCCAGACAACAGGGCAAAGGCCCTTCCTTGACGTTTTTTATCCTTTCTCACTCCTCCAGGTACCGCGAGTTTTCAAACTGGTTCAGAGGGGTCGGCTATGGGACTGGTAAGCTTTAGACAATCTCTCAGCAAGTGGCCAACTTGGCCACATCTAAAGCATGCTTCCGTGTCTCGACGGCATTGTCCCTAATGAATCCTTTCACAAGTAGAGCAAGTTGGAATGGTGCCACCTCCGGGATTTGTAGGACCTTGATTGTTTGAACTTGTTGAACTGGTTGTGCCTGTATTTTCCCTCTTGGGAGGCACAACATCGGGTAATCTGTTGTCTCTTTCCCAAAATTACTTCATTTGGCTTGGTTCCCCAAAGCACAAGGCTTTAATCCCCTTTTCTGCAATGTATGCTCGATCCACCACCTCCGCATAGGTTGGTAGTTTCCAAACCTCCAGCCTGTCCTTGATTTCAGTATCCAATCCTGCTTTGAATTTCCTGGCTTTTCGAGCTTCGGTGGGGATGACATATGTCGCCAATCGAGCCAATTGTGTGAACTTGCTCTTGTATTCAGCCACCGTCATGGTTCCTTGCCTTAGATGTATGAAGTTTGCTGCTTTTTGTTCCCTCAGTGAATCTGGGAAGTGTTTTGCATGGAATACCTCCAAGAATCTTGCCCAAGTAACAATATCTTCTTTCTCCAAGATAAGAAGTCACCATTCTTATGTATCGCCTTTGAAGGTGAATGTGGCGAAGGCTACCTTCTGTCTCTCTGTGCAATGTAGCTCATAGAAGATTTTATTCATGTCCCTAACCCAAGCTTCTGCCACTAGTGGGTTTGGACCGCCGATAAACGTGGTGGGTTTTAGATCCTGAAATAGTTTAATCATAGTTGGTTCTTCTCGTCTCTTTGGTGTCCTATTGGTTATGCTGGTTTACAAGGCCTGCAAAAAGTTAGTGACTGCTCTTTTCATGATTCGCTTCATTGGGATGGTACCACTGACTGATAATCCGGTTTCATTTCCATCGTTGGCCATTACTACAAGGTAAAATGATATAAGCGTGACATCACATTGATACGACGTCATATATAACGTATTAGTTTTACTATCACATTAATATTATCACATTAATACCACATAAAACATTATATATACATCATTGTTACTATACATAAGGCGTTAGTCTAGTCGTCAAGAGTTAATGTCTAATCCTACTGATACAAAAATATAAGAGTTAGACTAGTCATTGTCAGCTCCAAAAAAAAAAAAATCAGCGACATCTCTCGGTCATGCTCCTAGAATAGGTCACTGAGCCCCCACGAAAACTGGCTTTGGAAGACTGGGCCGTCGAACACCCATGGGAACTCTTGCTGCACGAGGAACTCAAACTTCCATCCACCGAGCTCAATCACAAAACAGCGCCAAACTACCTGGACTATGTAGGTCAGTACAACGTGGTCATATCCCCAAAACTGCCGCCCAGTGAGTCGCATAGGTATCTCTAAGTATGTGGTACTGTCAGTGTAGTCCACAGCTGGGGTCTGGACAATGTGCTGTGGAGGAGGTGTCGTAGTGCGAATATGGCTACTAGGGTATATATTCCCTCTCCTCTCGGCAAAGTCTGGGGGTAAGGGAGCAACCAAGAAATGTGGATGTACCAATCCGACGACGTGCGTCAGCCCGATGTATCTCTCTCAAGTGCTAGTCCGACTAAGTCTCCAAAACAGGTAGTCCTCGTCAGGGTCGGCCTGCAAATATGCTGGCCTCCCCATGAGTCGGTCAGGGTCAGGATGGATCTATCTGGTAGTGATATCTGAGTCTCCCTATCCCTCTAATAAGTTAGGGGCCAGATGCACTCCCTGTGGCTCGAACCAAATCAATTCTTTCTGGTGTGCCATGTCCTACAACACAAGAAAACTTATCCTACCCAATATTTTAATTAAATCATGTTGGACACAATATTTTATTTATTTATTTTATATTATGACAATATATATATATATATATATATATAATTAAACAATTATGATGTTGGACAAAATGTAGTATTTATTTATTTTTATTCTATGACAATATATATATTTTTATTTATAGACACTCAGGGTTTTGTTTTGTTTTGTTTTTTTTTTATTTTTTATAGAAGCTCTGATACCACTTTTGTCACGACCCAAACTCAGTACCCAAAGGCTTGGCGTCGCAACAAGATAAAAATAAAATAATTCTAAAATTTCAGTAGTAGTAGCGCAACAGATAAATTAAATAAATTAAAATAAAATAATTGGGTACCAAAAGTTTGTTAAAAAGAAACAAAAAAGTCATTTGGGCTTTTATTTTATTACAAGAGTCCAACCAAAAATACAAATAAAGAAAAAAAAGAAAAGAAGAAAACTTTGCGATTTATCCCCCATCTTGAACCTGCTAAATCTCACCACCTGAAAGGGGTAACAACTATAAGCACATAGCAGAGTGAGAAATATTATACTGTGAGTATAAGGGCACAAAATAGCCATGAATAGTTATTTAAGATAAAACATTAACATAATTGAAGTTGACTAAAAAAATTAATTTAGTGGTAGAAACTGAAATACAGAAATTAAGTAAATAACTATAATCACGATACAGAATAGAACAGAACATGGGTCACTGGAGTGACAATCAGAACAGGGTTCAATGGATCCATGACAAACAGAGGACCACAAAGTGGCCAAACAGGGGCCAAGGGTTATTTATGTCCCCCAAGACATGGGACTCCCGTGGTAGTACTTACAGAAAATAATTGTTTACAAAATCATTGTCAAATCATTATTAAAAATTAAACAGACATATCCATAGGTTTCAATTTAAGTAAATAGAGTTCAGAAAATAATCTATATTTTTGAAACATTAACGTAGTCATAAAACATAAATTATATAAAATAAATTGTGGAACTCAAAACATTCGTAAAATATATTATGGTAACTCAAGACATATTTAAAACATGATATCGTTGCTCAAGGTATAATATAACTCACCCATATAAATTACTCTTATTATCACTGTGCTTTCTTATTGACTTCACCTCATTATTCATACCCACCCAATGTGTGAGGCCCAAGCAAAGGACATCACACGTAGAACACACGTGGCAGCTTCTCACCCATTGTCCTCCCCCCTGATTTACCTTTTGGTTTGCCGCCGGATTTACCTCTTCGTTAGACCCTTGTCTTTTACCAAGAGTCACTTAGGTCTTTTGTAAGGGTTATTATCCTATTTGATAATTCACAATGATCCCTAAAATTACGTATGATTATTAGTTAGGTTCACCTCTAAAAATCTCACTATCAAACTATAAAACATCATTTACTGCTTTCTAAAATATTTAATATTTAAAATGCGGTGTCCCACAATCTATCTCTTTAACAAAGATTTCCATTAATTGTATTCAATTATATATGTAATTATATATGTACTTATTTCTTTATTTATTTATATTTATTATTATTATTTCTTTTATATATAAGGAAACAACCATAGTCAATTGAGTTTTATTGTATTACAAGAGTCCAAAAAAAAACATATAGAAATCTTAAAAAATGAAATAAAAAAAAACAACTCTGCTATTTATCCCCCATTTTGGTTCCGCTAAATCTCGTCACCTGAAAGGGGTAACAGTTATAAGCACATAGCAGAGTGAGAAATATTATACTGTGAGTATAGGGGCACAAAATAGCTATGGATAGTTATTTAAGCTAAAACATTAACATAATTTAAGTTGACTAAACAAATTAATTTAGTGGCAAAAACTGAAATACAGAAATTACGTAAATAACTATAACCACGGTATAGAACATAATAGAACAGGGGTCACTGGATCCATGATAAACAGAGGATCATAGAGTGGTCAAACGGGGGCAAGGGTTATTTAAGTCCCACAAGGCATGGGACTCCCGTGGTGGTACTTACAGGAAATAATTGTTTACAAAATTATCGTCAAATAATTATTAAAAGTTAAACAGACATATTCATGGGTTCCAATTTAAGTAAATAGAGTTCAGATAATAATCTACGTAATTGAAACATTAACGTAACCATAAAACATAAATTATATAAAATAAATTGTGGCAACTCAAAACATTTGAAAATTATATTATGGTAACTCAAGACATATTTAAAACATGATATGGTAGTTCAAAGTACAATATAACTCATCCATATAAACTACTCTTATTATCATTGTGCTCCCGAACCTTACTTGGACATTGGGTGGGTACAAATAATGAGTTGAAGTCGAAGGAGCGTAGCAAGTAAGGTTCGGGAGCATAGAGATAATAAGAGTAATTTATATAGGTGAGTTGTATTATACCTTGAGCTACCATATCATGTTTTAACTATGTCTTAAGTTACCATAATATATTTTACGAATATTTTGAGTTACCACAATTTATTTTATATAATTTATGTTTTATGGTTTCGTTAATGTTTCAATTACGTAGATTATTATCTGAACTTTATTTACTTAAATTGAAACCGATGAATATGTTTGTTTAACTTTTAATAATTATTTGACCATGATTTTGTAAACAATTATTTTCTATAAGTACCACCACGAGAGTCTCATGCCTTGGGGGACTTAAATAACCCTTAGCTCCTATTTGGCCACTTTGTGGTCCTCTGTTTGTCATGAATCCATTGACCCTTGTTCTGATTGTCACTTTTGTTACTATTACGCCAAGTCTTTGGGTACTGGGTTTGGGTCGTGACAAAAGTGATATTGACAAATTTTTCTATATTTTGAAATTCGATTAGTAGAAAACATAATAGTAACAACTGCATTTTTTATTATAAGTACAAAAATCTCATATACAGGCATAACTCCTTTAACAATCAAGTTTAAAATATGAACACAACAACGAACATGAAATAAATCACCATCAACAAATAATTGTGAAGTTGATATTAAATGGATTACAGTCTGATTATAATATGTTGAATTATCTAAACTAATTGTAAGTATTTTATTTTGTAAAGCCCACTCATATAATACATTTCATATTTCTATATTAAGCGAATGACCAGTGTATGGAAGTTCAACTAATCTAAATGAAATAATTCTTTTATTTAACTTCTAATCATTATCAATAAACTGTGCACATTGATATTCTAAATCATTATTTAACTACAGATCAGATGTTAAACAAACTCTTTCATTTAATTTTTTAAAGATATCAAATAATTCACTTTTAATATTCTCAATTTTTTTTTTAAAAATCCTGTTTCTAGTAGTATTTCTTGAAAAACTTTGATATTGTTGTGCAAATTTTTCGTGAATCATTTTGGTAAAATTGGGTATTCACTAGTAGTAAAAGGTTATTATTTTTTAATAATATAATCAACTACAGAATTTTGTACACGTATAGAATCATATGAAAATGTTTTCAAATGACCAGTTGATGAAGCCCCTAATTGCATTTGGACTTCTAATGTCAGGTTGTTAACTTTGTAAATATTTGTTAGCATGCCTTTTTATATTATTAGTACCCTTTGCAGATACAGCACTAAATAAATGTGAACAATATTTACATTTTGCTTTAAATGTAAATATACCATCAGGACTATTTATAAATATTTTTTAAAAATATTTCAAAACACTACTAGTTGTGCCCCTAGATGATGATCCAACTGTTAGAAAAGGAATATTAGAAAGAGAATCAACAGGTTCATATTGTGTAGTATATGTATCAATATCGACATAAACATTAAGAATGTTATGATCCATAGTAATATAAATAAAATAATATATAAGAATTAATAATTAATTTAAATAATGAGTAAACAATAACAATTAATATATGTTCAGAAATAATTAACGTAAAAAAATAAGTAGCTAATAAATTTAATTAAACTAATTAATATTACTGACTGACGAATGAGATACAAAAAATTACCTTCTTTCGATAAAAGTTTCTTCTTTCACAATTGCAATTGCTATTTAAGGATGAGACTTCAAAATTAATTAAAAGTTAAGAGAAATTGAGAGCTTAAGAGAAAGAATTATTTGTTTTAGGGTTGTTTGAGATGACCTAAATAAGTGTATTTTTTATTTTTTTACGAAAATATGTATAAAAAAATAAAGGGATGATTTGATAAAAAAAGATAAAAAAATAAAAAGATAAATTATTTTATATATATTAAACTTGACCTTGTTTTGAAATATGGGAGCTATTTATAAAAGTTTAAAAGATTGAAGTAAAGTTGTAAATAAAAAAAAAAATTAGACCGTTGTATTATCCAGTCATGTCGCCGTTAAATTAGAATATTATTTTTATTATTTTTTTCTTTTAGTTTGCTCAATTGCAAACATTTAAATTTAAAAAAAAAAAAAAATCTTTCCTTCGCTGCAATTTGCAATGACGGCGCATGGCATGGGGCAGGGCGACGTGGCAGGCATCAGTCCTGCCTGCACAATGAAAAGACTCCCCTTGTTTTTAAAAAAAAATTTGCAGGGCAGGTCGGCATCGCAATTCTAGTATTAGCAGGTGATATTTCAGCGTTGTTGTTTATTTCAACGCCGCAATTACACACTCGATAACTCGTGGGTAACTTTAATTCCATACATCATTTGTATTTTGTTCACATTATTTTTTAATTCACAAACTTATTAATTTAGGCCTCGTTTGGGAATAGGCTAATTTAGTAACTTTTTGATTATTTGACTAAAAAGGTAGGTAAAAAAAACTTGTATGTTTGGGATGATTTTTTGGCTAATTACAAAAAGATGTGCAAAAAGTAGAGAGAAAAGAAAATTTTTGACTTTTTGGTATGGGTTGTTGGCTTTTTGACTAATTTAGTAACTTTTTGGCTAATTGACTAAAATAACCTCTTGCCAAACGAGGCCTTAATTATGTTATATTTTTTTCATTACGCACATCTAATATTCTAAGGCTTGGTTTGGGAAGTAGGTTGGCTTTTTGGCTTTTTGGCTTTTTTGGCTATTTTAGCCTGGGCTAAAAAGTTTGGTTTGGGAAGGGCTTTTTGGCTTTTTGGCTTTTTTGACTTTTTTTGTGAGAGAAGAATGTAATGATTATAGGTTGGATGTGATATTTTGTTTGTTATGACTAAAATAGCCTATTTTGTTTTTTGTGGCTAAAATAGCCAAAAAAGCCTGAAAACTATATTGCCAAACAGAGGCTAAATATATTTCTAGCTTATGACTTAAACACACACTACACAAAACACATTTACACACATCACAACATCAACTCCGACATATCTAACAATTCACTAACACATTTTCAGTAGTTTTTTGGAGCCAATCAACGATGAAATGATCTAGTTCAAAGAAAAAAAAAACAAAACTAAATACAAGCACGATGAAATGATGAAAAGATTGATGAAAGTTGATAATTTTTTTTTTTTTTTTTTTGGTTCGTGATCAACGATGATAGTAAGTTTTCATCACGATTAAAATAAAAAAAAAAAAGAAAAGAAAAACTTAAAACAAATCATATGAAAAGTTTTCATCATTGATTTATTTATTTCTTTTTTCCTCACAATCCTATGGAAGTTGAATTTACAAAATAATAGTAACAATTCTTTTGCTCGAAAAAAAATAAAAAAAAAAATAAGAAAAACCACTTCCACACATAAAAGATTACATTTTCATCGTTGCATTAGCTGTAAAGTTATATTCTTCTCTAAGTTTAAACTTTTATGATTTTGTAAATCTTTCATCACACAAATCAAGAATGACGGAAGTAAAATAGAGTGCAACAATGGTAAGAGTAAAAAGCAATAGAAGAACAATGTAGGCCTTAGCGTGATTTTTTTTTCAAAAGATGTGTATAGGGAAAATTTAGTTTTAAGATTTGTTGTATATTGATATCTATAGTGGTCATTTTGTTTAATGATAAAATTGTAATAAAAATTTAATTTATTAAGTGCGTGCACAGAAAATAAATGATGTGTAACAATAGAATTACTCATGACTTGTGCACACATGGTTCTCACATTTCATTTTTTTGGTTATTTTATTACATTTTGACCTCCACATATATAATAATTACACTATCATCATTTTGAATAATACACAATGACCCATAATTTTAAATTAAATTATATTTTATCACACACAATCATAGAACCAAATCTATTTTTTAATAATCCTGATTAGTTGACATTAATATGATGTTAAAACTAATTGAACATTTAGGGTGTCGCAGTTTCTCTCGCAATAGAGCTTATTGTGCACTAGCATAAAGCAGATAGCCCTTACCCTGTTACGAATGCAGTATCAACACATGAGATAATAAAAAAATATATGACAAAAAATTTGTGGTCATTGTAGCATTATTAAAAAATAAATAAATAAACTTCATTTTTAAAATGTCCAACCGAAACTTACTTATTTTGCCCAAAAGCCTAGAAAAAAATATCTTATGCCAAGACATAGCCCAAAAAACCTCTGTCTCTAAATGCATAGAGTGAAAAAATATATATATATTTCTTTCTTATCAAGAGGCCAAAAAGCAATCATCTTTGAATGAAGACAGTTCATTGGACAGGCTGAAATTTTATTTATATATAAGACTAATAGATAAAAACATTTTATTCAATGGCTCAACTAAAAAAATCATTATCCTAAGACGTTGTCAATATTAAAGTCTATAATTTTAGTTGCAATAATTGAAAAAGAAAATAAATTTTAGATAAAAGATTCACAAATACAAGAAATTAATAAATGTATAAAATGGTTAAATATTAAAAGTCTCTAATTAAAATTTTGCCTCAACCTTCTTGGGTTGGCTTATTTCGTTGTCTATCACTATCTCGTAATTATGAAAATGTTACTTTGATATTGTTATATATAAGTTTTAAGCTTTGTTTGATTAGCAAAATTAATGGTGGAAGGATTAATAGTTCATGAGATTAGTGTAAGATTGATTATCCAGTTAGATTAATGAAATAAATAATTCTCTGTCGTCAAGATTTTTTACAATGACTATGTAAATATATAATCTCAACTATATATCTGTTTTAGTTGTATAATTAAAAAATTCATCAATTCTGTTAGATAAAATGTCCATTAAAATCTAATTCAGATAATAAAAATTGTAACAAAATAATAAAATACAAGTGTCATGGAATCCTATGTTGTAATTCAGCCAATCAAATAACACCTTATTACATAAAGATTATTGATGTTTAGGATTTGTCCTGTACTTCGGTACATCTTAAGGGCAAAGGCCTTGAAATGACACTAATTAATTGCTAGCATTATAAACTGTTGGAAATGGTAGAAAAATTCTGGGTAAAATTAAAATTTTTTCTCAAGTTTGGTCTATTTTTAGGTGGGCCCCGAGTGTCGATTTACTCGGGTCAAAGTGATAACGCGTTCTATGCCGCATTGTGATTCACGTGGTATATTTGGTTGCTCAAAACCATTACCGAGTGAATGGGAAATTGAAGCCAAAGTGTGCTCCATGGAAATAGAGTTTTGATGGAAATTCCTTAAGGTTGTAAATTGGCTTGTCCCACATTGATTTGGTGGGAAGTTTTGAAAGGGTTTATAAGGCTTGGGTGAGATACTTGGGGTGTGCCCCAAGGGATACCCAAGTGTTTTAGAGGGAGAGGTTATGGGCAAAATGGGCTAGACCCATCGGACCCAAAAATCACCACGCGCGCCGCCGCCGGTCGGGCGGGCTTGGACGCGGGTGTGTGGTTGGGTTGGGCTTATTCGGCCCGATATTAATCTTTTTCTTTTTATTAAAATAAAATCTCATAATTCAAATTAAACTGGTTTGGATTTATTGTTCATCCAAACAGGACCCTTCCCGTTTTCAAACAGAATTAAACTGGTTTGGATTTATTGCTCATCCAAACAGAGCCCTTCCCGTTTTTTGCTATCTGTTTGAATTATTAACCACCCTCATTTGATGTTATTCATTCAGAAATTTCGTATTTCACTTCTGTTTATTCTATCTTGCTGCATTTTATTTCCAAAAGAAATAGTGTAAACACTTAGTGTGTTCGTAAGGCAAACAATTTGTAGTGCTGCTATTGTTTGTGGTAGATCATTTCATCCTGGGAGATAGACGTCCAAATTCTGAAAGTACCGTAGAGAGGACGAATCTGTCTTAAGGACACAGTGTCAAACACTGGACTTGATCAAAAAATAATTCGAACAAATTAAATCAAGTAAGTTATTTAATTTATTTTCAGTGTTGCTTTTATTTATTAAAATCATATTTAAATTTTGTTTTTGTAACAAAATAAAATCTGTTTTTATTTATTTATTTTTATTTCGAGTTTGATTTTTGTAATCAAACAAATTCTCTCCTTTTCTTTATTTCTTTAAATTATAATTGTTGTTTTTGTACACAATAGAATTAAATCTTTTAAATACAGTGAAGATTGTCCAACAATCTTAAGACAGATTCCTTTTTTGGTATCTTCATTGTATTTAATTTTCTGTGTTTTCAAATTAATATTCTGGTTGAAAAAACAAATAGTGATTTATGCTATTTGACAGATAGTAGTAATATACTGTCTCTTTTCTTTGACAACTAGTAGTAATATACTGGTGTCATTAACAATTGCAGAATATTATTTGGTGTTACAGAAAATTATTTTGGTATTTTATTTTTCTAGTTTTAGTAACAAGGAAAATAAAATTATATTATTTTCTAGTTTTAGTTCAATTCCAAATTGAATACGTGTTAGTTGTAGCATTTCACATGTCATTGTAGATTAG
>NW_021024699.1:566102-587020 GCF_004153795.1 Camellia sinensis
TAAAAAAAAAATTGAAAAGTATTTTTTAAAAATTAAAACCAAACAAAATAATAAGATGGAAGTAAATTTGAAATGATATTCAACCCACAACGTGGTTTTGTCCCCAAAAAGGAAAGTACTGCTAAAAGGGAAAGGAAAAATAGTAAGATGGAAATAGATTTGAAATATAATTCTAATATTAGAGTTTTAAATGAAACTCTAGTAAAGTGAAAAAGAAAAAGAGTATATAGAGATAGAGAGAATTGTGGGCCTTACCTTCACATCATTAAAGTTGTATTAAAACTCTCAAATTAAAACTGTCAAACATTATTCATTAAATTTTAAAACCTTGGTTTTCCCCATCTTTTCCTTTTATTATTATATTATATAATATATATATATATAATTAATATATATATACACGAGATGTATAGTGGACTTAAATATTTTTCAATTGGTGCAAGTTGTATTAATCTGATAAAATTCATTTTCATATTTTGTGTTAAATTGTAGTAAATTATGTATATTAAAAAATTACAATTTATCTTATAATATTTTAGATATCATGAAAATCAAACTATTAGATTACTATATATAATAAAAAAAATTATGCACATGATTATTAATGTGTCATTTTTTATCTAATTTTATGAATAAATTAACTTTTGGAGTAAGTTGAAAAAAAATTTGAAACATGAAGGAAAAAAAAAACACACACACAAATTTTAAAGGCTAATAAATTATTAGGTTGACGTCAATAAATTATTGTAATAGTTTTAGTTGGATCCGTGAATGTTTGTGTGGTAAAGTATACAATACAATACTAATAAATTATATATATGTGTGTGTCAGGTTTATGTCAATAAATTATTATAATAACTTTAGTTACATCCATGTAGGAGTGTAAAAATGGTTCACGGCCCGTAAGCGTTCCAAAGTCTGCCCGCGGCCTGGGATGGGCTTGGCCCGTTTGAGCCCAGGCCCTAGCCCAGCCCGAGCCCTTGGGCTAGGGCTTGGGCCATCATTTTAAAGTCCGGCCTAGCATGTGGGCTTGACCCATCTGGTCCAACTCGTGGCCCAGCCCATCAGCTCATTTAAGACCCACTCAAGGCCCAGCTCAAAACCCGGCCCACCAGGCTCGCCCGAGACCCAGTGTCTTTTTTAATAGAAGATAATAAAATTTTGGTAGAAAAAATTTAAAAAAACAAAAAAAAAATAATCAAGCCCAAGGCCAAGCCCAAGCCCACCAGGTCGGCCCGCTCGAGGCCCGAATACCCTTAAGCCTGGGCCAGGGACTTATTTTTTGGTTCATGAGCCAACCTGACTCGGCCTGAATTTTGGCGGGAGCTCGCAAAGCCCAACATGAGCCGGGTCGGACCGGGTCAAATTTACACCCCTTGATCCATGAATGGTTGTGGTAAAGTATACAATCCTAATCAAGCTCTACAATCTCAATGTATTTTGTTTCATGGTTAACGATTTTTAAAAACTTCAACGTTGCTGCTTATATCTGTGCAATTACTAATTAAAAAAAAGTAAGAAAAATTCTAGGTTCAATGATCAATTTCTATACAAATTGAAATACTGATTACAAACACTTCCTTGCTTGC
This sequence comes from Camellia sinensis, assembly GCF_004153795.1. Lineage (NCBI taxonomy): Eukaryota > Viridiplantae > Streptophyta > Magnoliopsida > Ericales > Theaceae > Camellia > Camellia sinensis. The sequence continues at coordinate 567,692 of NW_021024699.1, forward strand.
AGAGGTTTTTAATAGTTTCAGGGACAAGTTTGGGAACTTCAACAAGTCTTTATGTGAGGATACTAAGGGACTTCTTTCATTGTATGAAGCTTCATATCTCTTAATGGAGGATGAAAGTATATTGGAAGAAGCTAGAGATTTCACAGCTAAACATATCAAAGAATGGCTCAAGAAAGAGAGCAAATCTTGGCATGCTTGTGAGTCATGCCTTGGAGCTCCCATTACATTGGGCAATGCCAAGAATGGAGGCAAGGTGGTTCATTGATGCATATGAGAGGAGATTGGACATGAATGCCAAGTTGCTTGAGCTTGCCAAATTGGATTTCAACATGTTACAAGCAATTCACCAAGAAGACCTAAAACATGCATCAAGGTAAAAGATCACTTCCATGAAATAGAATTAAACCATAGGAAAATACTATTCCACTAGAATATTTATATAGAATTTTGTACCAAAATGATGTGGTAGTTTCATTTATATTATTACCAAATTGGAACAATTTATTACTCAACTTAATGTATTTTATTTTATAGGAAAAAATTCTATTTTTTTAATTGTTATATACAATTAGGATACAAAATGAGTCAAGGGCCCCGAGTGTCGATTTACTCGGGTCAAAGTGGTAACGCGTTCTATGCCGCGTTGTGATTCACGTGGTATATTTGGTTGCTCAAAACCATTACCGGGTGAATAGAAATTGAAGCCAAAGTATGCTCCATGGAAATGGAGTTTTGGTAAAAAAATCCTTAAAGGTTTAAATAAGGCTTGTCCCATATTGATTTGGTGGGAAGTTTTGAATGAGTTTATAAGGCATGAGATTGGAACTTGGGGTGTGCCCTAAGGGGTATCCAAGTGTTTTAGAGAGGGAGGTTATGGGCTAGACCCATTTGACCCAAAAATCACCACATACGCGCGTGCACGCGCCGCCGTCCGTCCGTCCGGTCGGGCGGGCTGGGCTGGGCTGGACTTGGGCGCGGGTGCGTGGTGTGAGGTTGGGCTTGTCTGGCCCAATACCTATCTTTTTGGGTAAAAAACATTTGAATTTAATTTAATTTTTTATTAAAATAAAATCCAGAATTCAAATTAAATTGGTTTGGATTTATTGTTCATCCAAACAGGGCCCTTCTCGTTTTCAAACAGAATTAAACTGGTTTGGATTTATTGCTCATCCAAACAGAGCCCTTCCCCTTTTTTGCTAACAGATTCAAATCTGTTTGAATTATTAACAGATTCAAATCTGTTTGAATTCAAAACCAACAGGTATCATACCTGTTCAATTTAAAACCAAGAGCCACCTTTACATTTATAAATAGGACCACCCTCATTTGATGTTATTCATTCAGAAATTTCGTATTTCACATCTGTAATAACCCTCACCACTGCTTACCGAATGAACACTGATTACCATTGAACTGAACTGATTATGACTGCTAATTGAACTGATTAAAGTACTGAACTGACTGATTAAAAACTGGAACTGAATTGACTAAGTATGTATGTTAATTTGTATTCTATCTGCTGTCTTAAGGACACAGTGTCAAACACTGGACTTGATCAGAAAATAATTCGAACAAATTAAATCAAGTAAGTTATTTAATTTATTTTCATTGTTGTTTTTATTTATTAAAATTATATTTAAATTTTGTTTTTGTGACAAAATAAAATTTGTTTTTATTTATTTATTTTTATTTCGAGTTTGATTTTTGTAATCAAACAAATTCTCTCTTTTTCTTTATTTCTTTAAATTCTAATTGTTATTGTATACACAATAGAATTAAATCTTTTAAATACAGTGAAGATTGTCCAACATAAATCGTTTCACCTAATGCTATTAAGGTATTGTATTCTCATTGATAATTTTTTGTACAGGGGTTGAATACATAATAACAGACCGTATATTTGAAACATTACCACCTGATGAGCAGAAGCTTTGGCACTGCCATGCATATGAGGTCTGCACCAACTCCAATTTTTTTTCTTCATCTTTTCTTTTTTGAAAAACATATATTCTAGTTATGCATCTACTTTAGTAAATTAGATATATAACATTATTGTCAAGTAATGTGAGTATTGCTGGTTCAGATCAAATCAGGCCTTTGGGTGAATCCTCAGGTCCCAGAGCTGGTTCTAAAGCCCGAACTTGAAAATCTCACCAAAGCTTATGGTAAATTTTGGTGCACCTGGCAAGTTGATAGAGGTAAGTGGATGAGAAATTTGGATCTCTCTCTCTCTCTTCGATGATTTGACTATCAGATTAACAAGATCGAGTAATATTATTATACAATGTTTTTGTAAAAAAATGAGATGGTTGAATTGGAATTTTTAACTTGAACAAAACACTTCATTTCATCAAGATTGCTCTTAATCTTAGGAAAAATTACACTAGTCTCGATATTTTGCTCATTGTATCAATTTTTAGTATGTGTTGTTTTAATTGACTCAATTTTAACTCTAAATTTTAGTTTTTGTCTTTAATTGGTCCAATTTTGATGATGACAATTGATTTTTTTTAATTGAAGCAGAACATGAGCGTAGCACGACATTCTCTCGTGGAAAAAATTGTAAATTTGTCTAATTATCATCTAAATGAGCGAGTTTAACTATGTATCACTAAATATCTCACTTTTACGTGTCACTAAATGGGCGAGTTAACTCACTGAAATAATAACAATTTTTTAATAAATCATATATACATAGAGAGAGATGATACATAGGGTTAGTCTGGGAAGCGGGTTACCTTTTTGATTTTTTTGGTTATTTTAGTTTAGGGCTAAAAAGTCTCGTTTGGGAATGATTTTTTATTTTTTGTAAGAGGAAGAATGTAATGATTATGAGTTGGATATGATTTTTGTTTTATTATGCTAAAAGACTTATTTTATTTTTTATGACTAAAATAGTCAAAGAAGCCCCAAACTTCGCTTCCCAAACGAAGCCATTGAGAGACGGAGAGAAGAAAGTAAATCGCAGGGTGTTGGGGGAGGTGAGGATGATGGCAAAAGGGGTGAAGGAAGGGAAAAAATGCAACAAGGGAAGGAGAGTGATGCTACCGGAGAAAGAGGGTGGGAGAGATGTGACGATAGGAGAGGAGAGAGGGATGTGATCAGGAGAAGATGGGAGGAATGAGACAGGGGAGAGTGGAGGGATGTGACCACTACAATAGATGATTCTCAAAATTTACTATGAGGCGATGACTCTTGAAAATCCCTCTTTAATTGATGATTGTAATACACGACATTGTTCTCGAGTCTTGGTCTTAAATATTGGAATTGATGATGATTTATTGTCTTTTAAATATTTGGGTGATGTTACAAGGGGTATTGGGTTTTGTGATTTATCTGTAATTGTGGGTTTTTGGAGAGAGAAAATTGGGGGGAAGATAGGAATGGAGGAATTGGCCAAGAGATGATGGAGGAGGGAATGGCTAGTTGTTGGTTGTAGTGGGTTCATGGAGGTGATGGATGGGCTTTTGGAAGGGGTTTTATAGAAGCAGTGGTTGCCAGTGTGGGGTTTGGAGGCGGGTGAGAGGTGGAAAGAGTTTTTTTTTTTTTTTTTTTAATGGTGGTTTTTGGTGTTGGCGAGTGAGGAGCATTCTTGAGAGGAGGGAGAGGATAGTTGTGATGTTGGTGAGAGAAACATTCAAATAGTAATATTACAAAAATATAGTTAACTATTTCGAATTATTATATTGTGATTCAAATTTATTCTATCATGGATTTTATATTACACAAATTTAATCTTAATTATACATTTTCATTCGGGGTATATTCGGAATAGATAAAGTGGGGATCATAGACTTATTTCAATGGATGATTTTTGTTTACAGAATTAGCCACCTGGGATGTATGTGTGCCACTTTTGTTCGAAAAAAAACATTAATAGCAATTTTATTGGATCCAATGGAAACATGAATTAAAATTTAGTGTTAAAATCAAGTCAATTAAAGTAACATGGACAAAAATGACACAATGTTCAAAATATAGGGATTATTATTATGATTTGGTTTTAATTTCAAGTTGTGATTATAAAATTAAAAAAAATTAAAAAAAAAGCCTCAAAGTTTGAATTTTGTAACAAAATAATTTAACAAAAAAAACTCCAGTTTTTTTTTTTTTTTTTTTTAAACCTTAATTTTTTATTTTGTTTTCAATCTAAACTATTTACATAAAAATCGACAGAAAAAATAGTATTTTAGTCATTAAAATTGAGTTCAATGACTAGGGTTTAGTCATTAAAATAAAATTTAATTTGTTTTCAATTTAAATTATTTATGTACACTTATATTGATTTTAATAATTAAAACATTATTTTTTTTTATCGGTTTTAGATGTTTAGATTGAAAAAAAAAATAAAAAATTAAAAGATTAAAATTTAAATTGATAAAATTAAAATTTGAAGATTTATTTTGTTATAAGAGCCGAGTCCTAATTTTTTTTTAAAATTTTTTCAGTAAACACATGGTCAATATTGTGCCATTAGAATATTTCTTTGTCTCTTCCCGAGCTCTTCCTTCGGGGAAAAAAAAACTATGAATGAATGCTCTTATAATTTAGCAAGAATAAATCATGATTTGTGGGTGAGTGTAGGTGATAGGCGAGTCCAGGTCCTCTGCAATTATTTCCTGCAATCGTTTCCTGTAGTGCCCCAAAACGACGTCGATTTGGGGAAAACCTTAAAAAAAAATATAACCAGCAGCAGCAGATAAACCCTCCATTGTCTTCTCTCTTCTGGTTTACAGAGAGATTTTCATCTTCTTCCTTCCAGATTTCTCTCAGTTCTTTTAATTTCACACATACATCTTATTGATAATTTGATTTCGATTCACACCTACAATGTTTAGAGATAATCTTTGTAGTTGATGATGATGCAAATCACCATCCTTCCCTATGTTTGTAATTGCAATATCTTGTATAGTCTTGTAGATCTTGTCACAAATTCCAACTTCCATGAAATAATTATTCCCCCTCCTCCTTCTTCTTCTCTAAAAACTATCAAGAAGACGTCTTTTAGCATCAATCTGCTGCTGCTTTGAATAGCTGGACCCATGATCAATAGACTCTGTAGCAGATATGTCAATTAAATCTCTTGGACTATCACCAACCATCCACTCCATAGTCAAAACTGTCCTTCGACTTAAATGCTGAAGAACTTTTGGAACACGAATAAATGGAAAGGAAGCATGAGCTTGCTGTAGACACAGAGAAAAACAGTCAAGTCTGGACTCTGGAGCCATAACCTTTAAGCAAGGAGAGCTTCCCTTAGTGTGCCACAACAAGAATGCCACAAATTTGGTATCAATAAACTAAAAGCTGATACCCCTGTGGACAATCTTTTCCCAAAACATTTACAGAAAATGGCCTAAAATTTTCAGATCTTTCCACACAAAAAATTCATATTGGAATGTTTACATTTCAAGAAATTAAGTTACAAAAGTTTAGGCACTTTCAAGAAAATCGCCTAAAAATTCATGGTCATGAAATAGAATATTGTCCTCTTCATCATTAATGTGCAATATTTTAATTTTCTTCCCTTTCGTTACTCAATATATGTGATTTCACTTCTCTGATTAAACCCACTTCTCTCTCTAACTTCTAAACCCACAAAGCAAACCCACATTAAACCCACTTTTTAATTGTAGCCACCATATAAAGCAAACTCAGCTCTTTTTTACTCTCAACTAAACCCACTTCTGTGATTTCAAATTTTTTTTTTGGTCAAATCGTTTGTATATTTGTTTGTTTTGATATATACATATATATATATCTTCTCTATGTTTGTCTAGATCTAGAAGGAAAAGAAAGAAAGAAAGGAAGAGGAAAAGGAAGGAGGGGGAGGTGCGGCTGGGGAGGACCGCCGAAAGAGGAGAACGATTGGGGGAGGATCGTTGAAGGGATTGGGGGTCGCCGGAGCTGCTGGGGGAGGTGGCCAACAATGGGCTTTTGTTTTGGTTGTGCTTTATCTCCTGATGCAGTTTGTTTGTTTTTTTAAAGTTTTGCCCCAAAACGACATCGTTTTGGGACACTGCAGGAAAGGATTGCAGGAAAAGCTTGCAGAGGATCTGGACTCGTGATAGGTTTCCTCTAGGTCCACCTTCATTGATGATGTCCCCACAACCTATGAACTTGGGCAAGGTAAGGCCACACTTGGTTGAGAAGAGGGATTGGAAGTACAGGATCTCAGTTGATGATCTGAAGATGTCAAGAGTGGAGATTGAAGAACCAGAATGGATCAATCCACAAGCAGACTACTGGAAACAACATGGAAAGGGCTTTGTTGTCTTGATTGAGCCAATTGAAATGAAGAAGATGGCACCCTTTTCGTGAAAAAGTGGTTTACATAGGGAAAAAATGGACTTTGGACTCATACATTAGGTGGGTTTCCTATTCAAGTCCAAGTATAAACACGTAGTATTATTATGTCTGTTTACATGTGTCGTGTTGCCCTATTAATTTAATCTAAGTTCGGGACTCTCCACCATGAATTTGGACATGTTGTATGAAAGTGGATGCACTATATGTAGCATATATGCGTCGTGCAAATTTTTTTATTTTATTTTATTAAATTCTCTTCTCCCATCTCCATTTATCTTTTGATATTGCTTACTCTTCCCGGAGCAATTTGTCAATCCATATCTACATGTATGTTTTGATATTACTTATCATTTTAGGGGCAATCTGTCAATACTGTGCAGTGATTGGAAAAATATTTTAATTTCTAGTTTGAAAATAAAAGATTCGCAACTTAGATATTTATATATATGATATATAATAGTCGTTCTTATCTTGATGTATGTTTTGATATTACTTATCATTTTAGGAGTAATTTGACAATACTATGCATAATTTGAAAAACATTTTAATTTCTAATTTAAAATACAAGAGTAGCCACTTAGATATTTATATATATGATATATAATAATTCTTCATCTGTATATTGTGGTGGGTTCAATTATTGCTAGTTAATGAGGTCAACTTTATGTAAAAGTGTACATAAAAAAATTTAAAACTATGAATCCATCTTTTAAATTTTAAATTTTAGGAATTAGTGTTCTTTTCCTCTTCTTTCTTTTTCTTTTCTTTTTTTTTTAAATTTTTTATATAAATGAAATTTTGATATGTACTAAACTATATATTTTGCACGTCCTCTATTTCTTAAATTAAATTGTCCAAGAATTTTTGCCTCATTTGGCTCCAGGTTGTGATATTGTTTGCTGGTAAGGATTGTGGCTAGTGCTTGGCCTTATTCTTAAGTGAAAATGGAAAAAGTCTCAACCTAAAAGGCTTCATCAGTGACATTTTGGAATTTCATTGTAGAATAGGTTTCTGAAACTCACTAGGATGCTTGTAAGGATCTTCGTTACTAAGCCTATGGAAGGATAGAAGCATTTGAATGATGGTGGGCCTAATCTCATAATGGGATGCGTCGTCAATTGAATGGAAGATGTTGACACATTGACAGTAGGTGTGAAGCATCCCTTCAGTGGTCTAGGTTAATCTTTTAATGCTTCAGCCATTGCTAAAGTCGGTTTAGATTTCTGAAAATTTTTAAGGGTCTGCTCTAGATCAGGGATGTACACCAATTTTGAATGACAAGAACGACGACTATGCATACAACACACTTACTTCTTTTTCTTTTTCTTTTTCTTTTTTAATGTACAAAAACACACATAAACCAGCCAAGTAGGCGGTAGTCTAAAAATATAATAAATTAAAGTGTGATAAAATAAAAGGGGGTATAAGACCTCCCTAAAAAAGAAAATAAATGTACAGAAAAAAAAACATAAAATTAAATAAATAAATGTTAGTAGTCAGAAGTTAGTAATCACTAGTCTTTATTTGTCCTCCAAGTTATATGTCTAGCAGTGGTAATTAATCCACAAGGGTCTAGCAAAGGTAAATAGTCCACAAATTATATGTTCAGTATGGGTATCTCTTTTCTGTGTCACAGTATCAAAATTTTGTTTTTGTTTTTTTTATTATTATTATTATTTCTGCAAAAGAAACCAAACTCAAAATTTTATTTATTTATTTTCAAATTCACATGCATGAACAATTGAAAGCTATACAGAAAAAGGTTAGAAATAAGAAAAACTAATTGAAATTTCTAAATTAAACAACTTACTAGTAATCCCCAGCAACGGCATCAAAAATTTGATATGGTCGTTTGCACACAAAAATATATTAATTAAAACTAAGTAATAACCACTACTCCGAAGTACAGTGGTTGAGAACGGATGTCGAACCACAAAAATTATGAAAGTTGACATTAATTTGAAGATTTTTGACTAGAGGATGTAAAATAATAAAAGAAAAACCTTATGCTTAGAATCTACTACTAATCTTATAATTGGGAGTTGTTCATATTTAGATTGGAAAATTATTGAGATGGGTACTACGATGTGTCTTGGTTAGGACAAATCACTTAAAAAGATTTGTATTTTAAAATTAGAAAATCACGAATCATCTTCGCTTAGCATTGATCGCCACAACTAAACTAAAGTTGATGCACTACTCCGTCTTACTAGGTATGACTCATCTAATAATTTTATTATACAAGCATAAAAATCATTTGTATAACATATATTAATGACCAGTGAACACATAATTTGATAAAATAATATTTGCATAAAAATATAAGTTATACAATAGTACCCAAAGCAATTAAAAGTCTACAAAACTAAATACAAACTACATGTAACATGCCTGGGGGTACCCGTGCGTGTTAAACAGTTCGGACCCTCTGTCTCTTTGGTCTAGTCTCACTAGTGTAATTTGAAACATAGATGAGAGTCTAGATTTGACAACTTTTAGAAAATCCATTTTATTGCAAAACCTTTTGCCAGAAATGGACTGCGTCATCAGATCTCAGAGTCGTCACCTAATATTTTTGAGAAATTAAGAAACCCATGACTCGTGCCAAGGCCACTGTTCGTCATGACCAAAGTTGTCTCAGTTCGGAACCTTAGGTATGAGAAGGGAGGGTCATTAATTGAGCACCCCCACTCACCCGATCAAAAAATCAGCTTTTACTATACCATGATATATGAATTTTATTTATTTTATATGTTCATATTTCGATTATTTAATAAGTCCTAAAAATTACTATGTAAAGCATACAAGTATAGATTATGTCATTTATTTTGGAATAATTTGATTTCATGTAGTTTTGAAAGAATTTTGGAGATGTACAACCCAAATAAATTGAGTTTACAAATATGAAAATCAACATTATTCCAAATTAAACGACACAACCTCCATCCACTAGCATTCATACAGTTATATCAAGTAAGCAAGTAGCCATATGGTAGAATACTTAAACATAATAAGAAAAATATACACAAACAGGATGCTAAAGCATAAAAACTTACATATTTACCGACGTCCCTCGAACAGCTACAAAATAAAGTTAGTAAAACATGCATAATCTTATATACAAAATCCTAATGCAATTCACTCATGAGATGCAACTAAAGATTTGGTTTCTAAGATATGACATGTGAATCATCTCAAGAATACGAGATAGCGCACATAATCCATAAGAATTGATTAAATCCACAAATGCAAACTTAGCCGAATCAAGATGTATGAAACATAGATGCAAAGTATGGATATAACAACAAAAAATAAAATAAAATAAACATGGTGCATATTTAGAAATAAGGAAAGCAAGTAAAAGAACGGGATAGAAAGAAGTGGGGCGGGAAATTGTTACAACATTTTAAATAAATTATTACAAACCAAATTAGAGGGGGGTGAGGAGAATATTACAACAAAATAAAAACCTCACAATACATTCAAAATAAAATAAACAAAAGGAAAAAAGTTTCATGTGCCTTGGAAACCACCAGAAGTTGGTTAACATCGGAGGACAACGCCGTCTTGTCCAAAAGAAGCTAACTGGTCGGCCAACTAGGACTAGCAAAACTTGCCTTATTGCGAAACCAAGAAAATGAACAAATAAGAAATATGTAGGTGGCTCAACTAACCACTACCGGTTAGATTAAAAACAAGAAAATAAATATAAAATAAAAAAGTGCAAACTTACAACAAAACTAACATGAACCTAAAACAAGAAAACAAATATAAGGTGGGACATACAAGATTATAACAAAACTAATATGAGACTAATACAAGAAAAATATAAGTTAGGAAATGCAAGATTACAACATGATTATTATGAAAATAAAACAAGAAAACAAAAATAAGATAGAACATGCAAGATTACAACATGAACTTACAACAAGAAAGCAAATATGAGGTAGAACATGCAAGATTACAACAAAACTAATATGAGACTAATACAAGAAAAGTATAAGTTAGGAAATGCAAGATTATAACATAAGTACTATGAAACTAAAACAAGAAAGCAAATATAAGATAGAACATGCAAGATTACAACATGAACTTAAAACAAGAAAGCAAATATGAGGTAGAACATGTAGGATTACAACAAAACTAATATTAAATTAAAGCAAATGAATAAAAATAAATAATTAATTATGAGCTAAACAAACGACTTAGATTACAACAACACACTATGAAATATAAAGTAAGAAAATAAATAGGAGATAAACAAATCACTTGGATTATAACAAAACACTATGAAATAAGAAGCAAGAAAATAAACATGAGATAGAAAATATAAAAAAATGAAAAACTAGAAATTCACCTTCCAAAGAAAGATTGAACTTCTTGATTTCTGAACTTCCTCTTGATCACTCTCAAATTTAGGAAGTGTGTTCTCGATCCTCAATTTGAAACTAGAATGGAACTCTGGGTATGTATGGTAGAAAAGTGGCTAACTCTCTTATTTTTTTCTCACTTTCAACAACACTCACTCTTTACTTTCAACAACACTCACCCTTTTCTTTGATCAATCACTACTAAAATTTAGCTATTTTACAATTTTTGGAGAAGTTTTGGGTGTAGGAAATATGGAATTTCAATTTGTATGGAAGGTATAGAGTGTATATGGAAGATAGGAGTATTTTTGGCTCAAAAACTCAATTTTTTCTCTCTTTTTTCACCATTTTCTCACTATTTTCTCTTCAATTTCGTGGTATCGCCTCTCTCTCTCTCTCTCTCTTACGATTTGATCATTCTATATAGGCAATGAGGGAGAGTGAAGGTCAAAAAGAAGGTGGGAGACAAGAATGTGATGGGAGGGCAAATTTTCAAGGTGGTTGCATGTGATACTCCTTTACGGATGCAAACAAAGGCTCTTTTTGACAATGGCGGATGATTAGGTATAACGGAGGATGAGTGAGTGCACTTGAATGGATCATAAAATAGGTAAATGGGGTGTCCCAACTGAACCAAAACCAAGAAAAATGGGCTGTTGCTGTTTTGGGCCGAATCAACAAAATCTATTATTGAGCCCAACTTCAAACAAGCATATCTCCCTTATCCGGACTTGGTTTTAGGTGATTCTTGGGTCTAAATTGAAGCCTCAGAAGTCTACTTTCCAATGGTGTAGGCCTCACATTTAAATTCCAAGTGTACAAAGAGATATGCCTAATTTAGCGAAGGTTGTTCATTTCCCTCGTGTCAAGTCAACAAAATTTGCTCTTAAGCCCAACTTCAAATGAGCATATCTCCCTTATCCGGACTTGGTTTTGGGTGGTTCTTGGGTCTAAATTAAAGCCCAGAAGTCTACTTTCCAATGGTGATGGCTTCATATCTAAATTCTAAGTGTACAAAGAGATATGCCTAATGTAGTGAAGGCTGTTCATTTCCTTCTTAACAATTTGAAGCTCATCCTTTCCCTAAACCAGTTTTCTTTCATCCCGTCATGTTTCCTTCAAACCCAAACCTATCCAAACCTATCAAGAAGATGTTTTTAAATATATTTTTTTTACAGAGTTCACCTCCCTTCCATTTATTTCTACTTTGTCCTTACTTGGTTTACTGAAAAGTGCAATATTTAAATTGAAATGGGAGTCTCGAAACTTCATAGAAATATTTGGAAAAATATTTTGAAAAGAGTGTTTTAAGGTCTAAAATAGTTTGGCTAAAAATGTGTGAAGGTTGGGATTAAAACTCAAATTTCATTTTTCTTGTTGAGGACTGTTGGGGAATACATTCTGATTGTCATCATCGGGTAATCAACAGAAATCACCCAAATCTTAGGGTTGGTCAAAATGGGGTGTCTACATTGCCCCTATTTGACAGAGCTCAAAGTCATTTCATGACGTAAGTGAATGTCAAAGCCTGAAAACGTCTTTTTTGACAAGGCCATAAGATTTGGGCAAACAAACAAGATGCAATGCAACTGGTTGAACCAGAAGGTTCCCTACGTGTCCTTTTGCAAAGAATCAAATTTGCGTAGTTCAGGGGCAACATGCAAAATGACATGCTCAAAATGTAGTTTGAAAGTTGGACTTACACGCTTCGCAAAGCCAATTGTTTGAAGATTCATGATTATGCAATGCAATGCAGTGCAATGTCATGGAGTGATAATAAAGATATGAAGATGACAACAAGAAAGCCAAGCTTCATGCAAATAATATGGAACATAACAGGGGCTGCATCGCATTGAATGTGCCACAAGATCACATACAAATGTGCCACAACACAAATGATAGGTGAACTCGAAATCCAAACGTGTCTTACATGAGAAGAGAAAATAATGAACTCGAAATCCAAATGCGTTTCACGCTGGTGGAGGTATAGTGGTGTAACCAATAGATGTTCCTAACCGTATTTCATACGGAGAGGAGGAAGGTAAACATCAAATCATAACATGTTTCACGTGAAAGGAACAAAGGTTGTGAAACCAACGGCGTACCTAATCATATCTCATATGGAGAAAGGAGAAGGTTTCAATCGGGGTAAACATCAAATCCTAACACGTTTCACGTGAAAGGAACAAGGGTGGAATAACCAATAGATGTACTTAACCGTATCTCATATGGAAAGGGGGAAGGTTTTAATAAGGTAAACATCAAATCCTAACATGTTTCACATGAAAGGAACAAAGGTGGTATAACCAACAGACGTACCTAACCATATCTCATACGGAAAAATGGAAGGTTTTAACCGAGTAAACATCAAATCCTAACATGTTTCACATGGAAGGAACAAAGGTGGTGTAACCAATAGACGTACCTAACCGTATCTCATATGGAAAAGGGAAAGGTTTTGACCAGGTAAACTTCAAATCCTAACACATTTCACATGAAAGGAGCAAAGGTAGTGTAACCAACAGATGTACCTAACCGTATCTCATACGGAAAGGGAGAAGGTTTTGACCAGGTAAACATCAAATCCTAACATGTTTCACGTGAAAGGAACAAAGGTGATGTAACCAATAGATGTGCCTAACCATATCTCATACGGAAAGGTGAAGGTTTTAACTAGGTAACCATCAAATCCTAACACGTTTCACGTGAAAGGAACAAAGGTGGTGTAACCAACAAACGTACCTAACCGTATCTCATACGGAAAAGTGGAAGGTTTTAACTAGGTAAACATCAAATCCTAACACGTTTTACGTAAAAAGTGCAAAGGTGGTGTAACCAACAGGCATACCTAACTATATCTCATATAGAGAGGGGAAAGGTTACATATACACACAAACGATATACAAAATACATATTAGATACGTATACATATACACACAGGAAAATTATATACATATATGGATACACACATATACATATAGGGAGAAAATATATACATAGTTACATGTACACAGACATATACGTACATAATATAATACACACATACACACGTACACATACATATACATATCTCTCTCTCCTTCCCTGTTTTTGTCTCTTTCTCTCTCTCTTACTTCATCTTCTTCGAGCATCGTACCTAATGTGCGATTTCAACAATCGCGGTGCCTGACCCCTGACCGACTGGCTGTCCTGATTCTTCTACTCCTTATTCCAATCACTACAAGAATTTCACTTTTGGCGACTAAATTTTTAGTTGCCAAAAGTCAATTTTTACTCGCCGAAGGGCTTTAGCGACTAAATTTTTTGGTCGCAGAATTAGTAGTCGAAGAGTTGTCGGGAAAGCTAATTGGCGATTAAAATTATTTTAGTCGCCAAATGTATTCATCTGCCGACTAAATATTTAGTCGCCAAAAGGTTGAGCATTAAATTAAATTAGACATTTTTCGACGACCAAACTTTTAGTCGCCTAAAGTCCCACCTTTTTAGCTACTAAAATTATAGTCGGCAAAGAGTTCTTTTTTGGCTACTAAAAAATTAGTCACCGAAAGAAAGTCCCCATCTTCGGCTACTAAATGTTTAGTCGGCAAAGAGTTCCTCTTTTGGCTACTAAATATTTGGTCGTCTAAAGTTCTACATTTTTGCTACTAAAATTTTAGTCGGCAAAAGTGTTTTTATAATTTAATTTTTTATTTTTAGTTACGAAATATTTTAGTCGCCAAGTGTTTGATTTCCTTGTGGCTACTAAAGTTTTAGTCGCCAAATGTCTTTTTTTTTTTTGCTACTAAAATTTTAGTCGCTAAATGTCATTTCTTTTTTTTTTTGGCTACAAAACTTTTAGTCGCTAAATGCCATTTTTTTTTTTTACTACAAAACTTTTAGTCGCCAAATGTCTTTTTTTTTGCTACAAAACTTTTAGTCACCAAATGTCTTTTCCCAATTTCTTTTTAGCTACTAATTGTTTAGTTTCCAAAAACATAATATTATGTTTTATCGCGAAATTATAATTTCTCCACAGCCTATCTATATACAATGGAACCTATAATATGTATAAAAACAAAATGATACATACTATCAATCATTCCACAATCTGCATCCATATACCAAAAATAAATAACATTAAATATCAAAATCCATACAAATCAACTATTGTCCAAACTAAAATAATAATTCCATACAAAATATATCATATAAAAATCAAAGCCCTCCATATACAAAAAAATACATTTACTACCAAGCGAAATTACCATTGTGCATGGTACAAATTATAATCATAATCTATACCACAACAAAAGGTGATATATGTACCACGACAAAAGTTTTCTATGGACCATGACAAAACGTCCTATATGTACGCTGACAAATGGTATATATGTACCGTGACAGAAGGTGATCTATGTACCACGACGGTTATTATTTGTTGATTGCCAAAAGTTTTCTATGTCGATAATAATGAACTACACAAAAGCTGAGGACAACAAAAGTATTATATTAGTTCTACACAAAAGTGAAAATTCTTCTTCATACACCAATATGGATTATCCACAAGTCCATGCAACAAAGCCATCTACAAAGAAAAACAAAAAATGAAACATTAGAATTGGTTACAAAATATCAATTCAATCAGCCATATGGAACATGTTCTAACATGCATTTAAGGTAGAACAATCAAGAAATGTCTTCTTGGAAATAAAAGAAAGTATATATATGTATCATGCAATATTTATTCCAACCAACTGCACAAACAATGTAATATGTAATTTCTTCGTCCTATAAATATATAAAGGTAATTATTAGAATATGTAGATGTTATTTTAATAAAGTTGTTGTTTTTTTAACTAAGTGTTGCAAGTTTTTTGACTAAGTGTAAGGCGTATTTGGGGACTGTTATGAATTTTCGCCTCCGGAATGCCCTTTTTTGAGTAAGTTTAGGGCGTATTTGGCTCTAACTCCCAACCACGGGTCTGAATTACGTTTCGTCAGATCTCACAAGTCCTATTTGTCATGGCGAAGCTATCCGTGTGAGCCACATGGTCGTTCGTGGGCTGCTTCAAATTTTCGCCCCGAAAATGCCCTGTTTTGACTAAGTTTAGGGCGTTTTCAATTTTAACTCCCAACCTACGGGTCCGAATTATGTTTCGTCAGTTCTCATAAGTCCTATTTGTCATGGCGAAGCTATTCATGTGAGTCAAATGGTCGTTCGGGGGCAGCTTTGAATTTTCGCCCTTGAAACGCCATTTTTCGACTAAGTTTAGGACGTATTCGGCTCTAACACCCAACCTGCTGGTCCGAATTACGTTATGTCAGTTCTCACAAGTCCTATTTGTCATGGGGGAACAGGCCATGTGAGCCACACGGTGGTTTGGGGGCTGTTATGAATTTTCGCCCCTGAAAAGCCCTTTTTCGACTAAGTTTTGGACGTATTCGGCTCTAACTCCCAACCTACTAGTCCGAATTACGTTTCATCAGATCTCACAAGTCCTATTTGTCATGGCGAAGCTATCCGTGTGAGTCACATGGTCGTTTAGGGGTTGTTTTGAATTTTTTCCCCCGAAACGCCCTTTTTCTACTAAGTTTAGGGCGTTTTCGGCTATAACTCCCAACCTACGGATCCGAATTACATTCCGTCAATTCTCACAAGTCCTATTTGTCATGGCGAAGCTATCCGTGTGAGCCACATGGTCGTTCGGGGGCTGTTTTGAATTTTCGCCCCTGAAACGCCCTTTTTGGACTAAGTTTAGGGCGTTTTCGGCTCTAACTCCCAACCTACGGGTCCGAATTACGTTCCGTCAGTTCTCATAAGTCCTATTTGTCATTAGGGAACTGTCCGTGTGAGCCACATAGTGGTTCAGGGGTTGTTTTGAATTTTCGTCATGGAAAACCCTTTTTCGACTAAGTTTTGGACGTATTCGGATCTAACTCCCATCCTACGGGTCTGAATTACATTCTATTTGTTATGGCAAAGCTATCTGTGTAAGCCACACAGTGGTTCAGGGGCTGTTTTGAATTTTCACGCCCGAAACGCCCTTTTTCAACGAAGTTTAGGGTGTTTTCGGCTCTAACTCCCAACTTATGGGTCCAAATTATGTTCCGTCAGATCTCACAAGTCCTATTTGTTATGGCGAAGCTATCCGTATGAGCCACACGGTGGTTCGGGGGTTGTTTTGAATTTTCGCCCCCGAAACGCCATTTTCAACTAAGTTTAGGGCGTTTTCGGCTCTAACTCCTAACCTACGGGTCCAAATTACGTTCCGTCAGTTCTCACAAGTCCTATTTGTCATAGAGAAGCTATCCGTGTGATCCATATGATCATTCAGTGGCTATTTTGATTTTTCGCCCCTGAAACGGCCTTTTTCGACTAAGTTTAGGGCATATTCGGCTCTAACTCCTAACTTACGAGTCCAAATTATGTTATGTCAATTCTTACAAGTCCTATTTGTGATGAGGGAACTGTCCATGTGAGCCACACGATGGTTTGGGGGCTGTTTTGAATTTTTGCCCCCGAAATGCCCTTTTTCGACTAAGTTTAGGGCGTTTTCAGCTTTAACTCCCAAGCTACGGCTCCGAATTATGTTTCGTCAGTTCTCATAAGTCCTATTTGTCTTGGCGAAGCTATCCGTGTGAGTCACACGGTAGTTCAGGGGCTGTTTTGAATTTTCGCCCCCAGAAATCCCTTTTTCGACTAAGTTTAGGGCTTATTCGACTCTAACTCCCAACCTATAGGTCCGAATTACATTTCGTCAGTTGTCACAAGTCTTATTTGTCATAGAGAAGTTGTCCATGAGAGCACACGGTGGTTCAAGGGCTGTTTTGAATTTTCCCTCCCGAAAGCCCTATTTTGACTAAGTTTAGGCCGTATTCGGCTATAACTATAGCAAAGCCATAAACATTCCTAGTGAGCTGATTGAGTGCCAAATGAGAAATTAATGCATGTGAAGTCTGATTTAGAATTTTTGGAAGAAAATTTTCATTCTCCAAGTTAAGGGAGCTCCTAGTTAGTAGTGAAAGCCATAGAGGAAGAGCACCACATAAACAGACAGCTAAATGATTTCTTATCAGAAAGTTGGCTAACATAAAGTAAAAAGTGATTTTAGTTCAAATAGGAATCTTAAAGGAATTATAAAAATAACCAAAACTGATCCAAAAACGCTAAAGAAAGTTGTCAAAGTAAATAGATAAGTTTGAGTAAAAATGAACACATGCACGCGCGCACAAATTAACTACATGAACCAAACACGTGACAAAGTACATAAACTATTGTAAAAGGCTTCAAAATTTCATATTGTTTATGAAAGATTAATCACAAGGACCAAACATGTGACGAAGTATCACATAAACTAACTAGCCAATAACAACTATCTTCATTTTCATTTCTCTTTCGGAATGTTGAAGATGATGCAGTTAAAACTTACATTAAGTGACCAAAGTATAAGGTTCTTTTTGTGCCAGTAATGTTGATTTCCAGTTCCACAACAAAAACTCATCTCTAAACCATAAGGATTCTCGACCTCCTAATACTTACATTGCTATGATTAATAACAAAAAATTATCAAAAAGGTGTATAATTATCTGCACAAAAATAAGGAAATGATTTTCCCACCTCTATATTTGAACAAGGCAACTTTACGACAATTGTTTCCCTTCATCCTTTCCATATATACGCTAAAGTTCACGAGTAGCAGCTAGGAACGATTCTGAAGCAGAGAAGAAAGAGTGCATGTGAGCAGGAAGGCATTGTATCAAAACATATTGAA
The DNA here is from genome assembly GCF_004153795.1 of Camellia sinensis. NCBI lineage: Eukaryota > Viridiplantae > Streptophyta > Magnoliopsida > Ericales > Theaceae > Camellia > Camellia sinensis. Next base: position 586,122 of record NW_021024699.1, read on the forward strand.
CTGTCACTCACTGGTAACTAAACCAATAACTTGAATTACCTTTCCAAAGATGGAAAGATTTGTGTTTGTTGTTTAACAATGGGCACATTTTCCTCATATCTACTTTGGGCTAAAGCTGGATGGCAACCAGTAAGCAAAGTTGGAGCATTCAAATGCAATAGAGGGGACTCAAAAACCTAGTGGATTCTATTAAAAAAACAATGGTATGTTGCGAATAAAATCAAGTTTCTCTATGTATAACACGCGTAAATCTGAGATTCATTAAGTCTCCTAATCAACCTTATGTATTCCTCTACTTCACTTGTATTCTGTGAAATGACAAAATGATTGGATCATTTCTTACCAAAGGACTTGTGTATGTTGCTCATTAATTTAGGGCCACATACATTATATATTAAACATTTGCATATACACACACAACATTATTAGACATATCTACACAACATTATATATATACACACACATTCACTTGTATATATTACTGTAGACGTCCCCGAACGCCCCGGGAGGGTGAGTCCCGTTCTGTTCGATATTGGGGTCACTACAGCTCGGGACTCTCAAATTGTCACGGTTCTAAGTCTGAACCAAAGAGTCCAAATCCGGCAAATCGTTTTGAGAAAATAGATTTTTGAAAGAAGTGCCAAACATGGACTGCTTTGCCAGATACAGAGTCGCCACCTAAATATTTTATTTTGGAAGAAATTTAGGAAACCCTGACTCGTTTGCCTAAGGCCACGTGTCCGTCATCACCAAAGTTGCCTCGGCTCGGGAACTTGGGTACAATTGGGGAAGGTCACTTCGTGAGCACCCCCGCTCGCCCGAACCACAATTGACCCTAGTGCCACATCCATTTTCAGTGTGTGTGTGTGTGTGTGTGTGTGTGTGTGCGTGTGTGTGTG
>NW_021024699.1:587070-598013 GCF_004153795.1 Camellia sinensis
CGAATAAATAGTACAGCGAATATGTACAAATTCCTAATTAATTTACAAATTAACTAAGAAAAATAATAAACTGGCATGCAAGCCAGGGACTGCCTTGATCCTGATGAATGATGTATGTTTGGGCTGCCTTGCGCGGAAATCCACTGGGATGCCCCAATTAGTCTCTGTTTTACAATTATTCTTGGAAAGCGCGCCAAGCTCCGGAAGGTTGCTAATTCTTGATTTGCTGTAACAGAAAGCAGAAAATGGGCATAGCAATGTATTTTCACAAATGTATGCATACCTCGATCCATGTGCCACCAATCACGCATCTCGATGCATGATGGCCGAGGAGTCAAATTGTGCAACTCAATATAGAATGAATGCACATGAAAACAAAACTAAAACCTAACTCCATCAAGGATAATTCGGAGTGTCGGCGACTGAGGAATTGAGACACGTTCCGTCACTCGGAGTGCGAAACGTACCTCGTTTCCCATGCCCGGGCTAACCCCTATCCCAAGCACGATGCAATATGCATGATATGCATGAAATGCAACTAAGATACAACCTAGCATACGCAATGCTATAAAATGGCATACACGATGCACGAGGTAACATGGCATACACAATGCGCTAACATGCAACCTAGCATACACAATGCTATGAAATGAAATGGGATACACAATGCACAATGGGCTTACACCAACACGAGTGGACCTCAGCCACACTCACACAGGAGGCCATCGGATGAAAATGAGACAACTCGAGATGCGCGCACGCGTGCACGCAAACCGAGGACCGACCCTAAGGCACAAAATGCCACTCTAATGAGACATGGCAAGGCATGGAAAATGGCATACAAGCATACAAGTTTTAGCAGCAAAACATGACCCAAAACAGCCCCGAATCATGAATACATGGCACCCGATGCATGAAAATGATCCCAAAATGCAAGGTTAAGCACATGAAATGACTTGTAGCTATATCAAGCATGCATTATTTGGTCATGACATGTGAAGACAGATTCAAGAAATCCCCAAAACAAGCATGTTTACAGTTCTATGCGAGGCCAAACAGCAAACACAAATAGGGCAAAACTAGCATGAAAAAATAGCCCTAAATGTGAGATAAAGAAGCAACTCACAGCTGCTGACCCCAAACAGATTAGGGCCCTTCAACAATGTTGAAGAGGGGCCAAAAATAATGCATTTTACAGTTGATGGTCGGACCCAAAACAGTATGCAAACATGCTCAAAATGCTATGCAAAATAAGGCTAAAAAGAGAGATATAACACAAGGTATACAAAGGATGCCTCAAACCATGAAAGACCCTCAATGAAACATGAATAGGGGGTCAAAATAAGACTGTTTTCAGTTCTGAAAAGAGCCCAAAAACAGAAGCATCCAGGCTAACAAATCATGCAAAAATATGGCCAAAAGAGAGATATAATGGCAAGTAGTAAATGGAGGCCACAAACAGCAATGAGCCCTTCAAAAATGTTGAAGAAGGGCTCAAAATAAGCAACTCTTCAGTTTATGACATGCCTCAAAACAGATTATACATAAGCCAAAAATACTACACAAGATAATGGCATACAAGAGGGATAATGAAGCAAGTGCAACAAGGAGGCCTCAAACAGTGAGAGGCCCTTAAAAAAAAGTGAAAAGGAGCTCAAAAAAATACCACTTTCAATTAGGGCCGGAGCTCAAAACAGTAAGCATGTATGGCTAAGAAATGATACAAGAATAAGCTCAAAAGAGTGGGAATGGGACTCACCCTTGAAGACCAAACTTTGGTAGCTTCTTGGACCAAAATGCAGCACTCCTAAGCTCTGGAGAACACCCTCAAATTGATGGAATGGAGGATGGAACGGTAGGGCTATGGGTTGGTGAAGAAATGGTGTAGGGCTAAGGGTGTTTTTGCTTGGAAAATATAGAGGGAGAGAGATATAATGCAAGGGCCTTAGAGGGAAATTTTGTAACCCTAATATCTGAGCTGGAGCCTCTGATATATAGGCAAAAAGAGGGGGAAAATGGGGGGGAAAAATGGAGGGAAAACCAACCAAGTTTCCCTCCAAAATGCAGCCCCCCGGATACAGAATCTGGGGGGAAAATGAATGCACTTCTGCACTGTAGATGATGTGAGGATCATGGCCGTTTGCTTATCCAGGTTGCAGGTGGTCGGCCGGCTACTTCCCATGGCCGGCCGGCCAAGGGTCAAAAGGGTCAAGTATAATTAATGGCCGGCCACCACAGAAAGAGGGCCTCTGATGTGTGCACAACACAACCCTGTGGTTGAACATTGGAAAAAGTGAACCAGGAGAGAGAACAACCCACTTTTCAAAGGGGTTCAAAAGGGTCAACAACAATTACTGGCCGGCCACCAAATATTGGTGGCCTCCCAGATGTGTACATCACAAATATGTGGTTTTGGGTGCAAGAAAGTGGCCCAAGGGTTTTCAACATTGGCTCTGAAGTGAGGAAAATCGGGCGACGGAGGGCGATGAAGGGATAAAGTTGGCTGATAGAACAATTACTGGCCTCCCACCCTTCTACGGCCTTCTTACCAATGAAACAGAGGTCCCTGCCAAAAATGAACCAAAACCAATGCAGAATGAAGGTTCGGGGGCCGAAACACGCAGTTCGGGGCCCCGAAAACGGGCTGTTAAGCACCGGGAGTGGTATTCGACCACGAAGTCGGTCTCTCGGACCACTGTATCCCTCAAAAGGGAGCAAATAAGAAGTATGCCCAAAACCGAAGCAAACGGAGATGGTTTTGCGGTCCCGAACCGAGGCACACGGCCAACGATTCCGAAAAACCGGGAACCGGACTCCAAACGGGCAAAAATGGCCTACGACCATGAAATGTAGCCTACGGCCACTGAGAGATGATCTACGAGACCTCTCCCTCCCTTCGCGAAGAGAAAACAGAGAAAACAGAGCCTGGTTCGCAAACCGAGGCAAAGCATGAAGAGTCCGGAAGTCCGGAGGCAAGGCTCGCATCCGAGACTCTGAAACTTCTGAATGAGCACAATATGCAATATCACCAAGCGCTCAACTGGTGACATCTGAGTCTCAAGGTCGGTCAAAAATGGGGTGTCTACAGTTGCCCCTCTTTGACAGAACTCGAAAGTCATAAGTGACGGGAGTGAATGTCAAAGCCCAGAGACGACCCATTTTTGACAAGGCCGAAGACTTAGACAAACAGGCAAAAATAAACAGAGATGCGCCCGCAGGCAGGGGCAAAATGCAACTGACAATGCAAGAAGCCGAGGGTAACTCAATGATCATGCAAATGCAGCAAGTTGTAATGAAGCAAGTATTCGCAAATAGATGCAACGGTTTTAAGCAAGAATGCAAAGCAACAACTACATTTCATGTAGTTAAGAATGCAGAGAATTATTCAATTCTCGTCGCGTCTCACACGGAGAAGATACGATACCTGCGCGATTCGTCTGGTCGCACCAGCCTCAAATGAACCGTACATACAATATTGCGCCTGCAAAATAAAGAAACTCAACAAGCACAACATATCTAACAGCATACTGTTCAATGTGATATCAAATGCAGACAACCATGGTGTTGATAGAAAAAGCACATCGCAATGCGGGAAGAAACGCGCGTTTCGACGAGGGCGGCTCGATCGCGACCTCCGGTCCACCTCCCGGAGAGGTTGTAACATGTTCAAAAGGATACATCTCACTTTTGATGAATAAACGATGAGAACTGTATTGGAAGTTGAAGCTGAAGTTCCGGCAGGGCGATTTCGCGCCAGAAAGTGCACTTCTCTTGTACTTTTCCAGGTCTCGGGGACTCCAATCTTCCTCAAAATTTGCAGGGACCTTGGAGGGCATGTGGGGAACATGGCCGGCCAGTTTTATTGGGAGAGGGAGGCCACCGGCCATTTTTTGAAAAGTAAATGGCCGGCCTGCCAGAAAAAGTGGCCGGCCGGCCACTTTGCCTAATCCGGGGGCAATTTTGTCCTTTAAGCCTCTTTTCTTTAAATACATCCACCCAAACACTTTGAGCTCACTTTTGCAGCTCCGAAATCCTCCTCTCTACCTTCCCAAACCATTTTCTCCCTCAGATCTGTGCCCTATACGCGTTTTCCAACGTCCCACGCAAGTTGTTTTCGCGAAATCTTTCAGTTTCAAGTACTTTGAACCGATTAAATTTTGGTTTCGGGGCTTCTTTTCTCATTTTCGCCACTTGAGGTGAGTTTGTCTCAATATTTGGAAGATTTTCTCGGGAGTTGACTTTTGTTGACTTTTTCATTTCCCGAGGGTTGACTTTTTTCAATTTTTGCTCATTTTTGCCCCTTTTTGCAGATTTGTTGAAATGGCGGGTCAATTTCCCCACGGTGGAGGTTCTCCAGGCGCCAAAGCGAGCCTGATATCATGTCTCTGCCTCCAAGGGTTCGCCCCTTTATCCCCGAGAGGTATGATCCACCAGTACACGTCCTTCCGCGGGCTGTTTTTCATCATTTCATCGAGTTCGACGGGCGAGCACCCGGGGATCTCCTCCTGCGGGAGCCTGAGTATCATCTCTCCCATGAGGCACGAGAGGTATTTACTTCATTCCTCCCTTTTTTGTAACGTATTACGAATTTTTCTTGCATTCTACTTGCATTTTGAGCACACGGTCTTATCACTAGAATTCCTGAGCACTCAGCGCATAAATTGATTGTGAACACACGGCACACATCGATTGAGGGTTGAACACGCAGCCCAACACACTGATTGAGAGTTGAACACGCAGCCCAAAGCACTGATTTTTTTAGAGCACACAGCCCAAATTGAAGGTGAACACGCAGCCCACACTGATTGAGAGTTGAACACGCAGCCCAAACACTAATTTTCTGAACACACAGCTCAAGTTGATTTTCTGAACACACAGCCTAGATTGAAGGTGAACACACAGCTCAAATTGATATTCTGAACACACAGCCCAGAACACTAATTTTCTGAACACACAGCTCAAATTGATTTTCTGAACACACAGCCCAGATTGAAGGTGAACACACAGCTCAAATTGATATGCTGAACACATAGCTCAAATTGATTTTCTGAACACACAGCCCAGACTGATTTTCTGAACACACAGCCCAGATTGAAGGTGAACACACAGCTCAAATTGATATTCTGAACACACAGCCCAGACTGATTTTCTGAACACACAGCTCAAATTGATTTTCTGAACACACAGCCCAGACTGATTTTCTGAACACACAGCCCAGTTGATTTTCTGAACATACAGCTCAAATCGATATTCTGAACACACAGCCCAATTGATTTTCTGAACACACAGCTCAAATTGATTTTCTGAACACACAGCCCAGACTATTTTCTGAACACACAGCTCAAATTGATATTCTGAATACATAGCCCAGACTGATTTTCTGAACTCACAGCTCAAATTGATTTTCTGAACACACAGCCCAGACTGATTTTCTGAACACACAGCTCAAGTTGATTTTTCTGAACACACAGCCCAGATTGATTCTCTGAACACACAGCCCAGATTGATATTCTGAACACACAGCCCAGACTGATATTCTGAACACACAGCTCAAATTGATTTTCTGAACACACAGCCTAGACTGATTTTCTGAACACACAGCCCAAGTTGATTTTTCTGAACACAAAGCCCAGATTGATTCTCTGAACACACAGCCCAGAACACTAATTTTCTGAACACATAGCTCAAGTTGATTTTCTGAACACACAGTCCAGATTGATTCTCTGAACACACAGCCCAGAACACTAATATTATGAGCGCACAGCCCAACTGATGGTGAACACGCAGCCCATTTACTTTACTTTGCACGCAGCCTATTCATTTTATTCGCACGCAGCTTTACTCATTTCATGCTGAAACATGTGTTCATTCTGAATGCAGGTGACTTCTCGCAACGTGCGAGGGTATGGCTCCACCGCGGCTAGAGACTGGTATGCCGAGCTCTCGGAGGCCGTTCGGGATTTGGTTGACTTAGCGGGGTTCGGGCCCTTCTATGCTAGGCTGTCCCGTTGTCTTGCCAGGAGGACGCTGATGGCCGCCCTGGTGGAGAGATGGTGGGACACCACCAACTCTTTCCATTTCTCTGCCACTGGGGACATGACTATGACCTCTTTTGACTTTGCTGTATTGACCGGCCTTGATGTGGGAGGCTGGGCGATCCCATATGATGATGACATGGGCGAGTGGGAGGCCGCTTAGATATATCTGCTGGGGACTCGCCCACCTGTTGACAGGGCTTCGGGGAGAGTCCGATACACCTGGTTCTTTTCTCATTTTCGGCGGGTGGAGATGGAGCCCGGGACTCCTGATGAGGCGGCACAGTATGCCCGCGGTTTTTTGATGTTCCTCTTCGGGACCACTCTGTTTGCCGACAGGGGGAACACTGTAGGGCTTTATCTGCTGAGTGCCTTGGTGGACCTGTCACAGGTCAGGCGGTATGACTGGGGTGGTGCCGGCTTGGCCACCCTTTATTGCTATATGAGCGCGACTTCCCGCGGACGGGGGGACTTACTCGGCGGCTACTGGAGAGCCTGGGAGGTACTTTCTGCCCTTCCTGATTTACATTTCTGCTCCTCATTACTTGCACATTGCACACACGGCACACTTTATACTCTGTATCGTGCATTTTGCCCTCAGCATTTCACATTCTGCTTTGTTTTCTACAGTTGTGGGTTTATGCATATTTCCCGACGTTGGCCTCGGAGATGATGGTAGCGGGACCTCTCATGACCCCGTACTCACTTGTGTTTGAAGGTCGGCACCGGCCAAGACCTTGGGAGTCTCTTCTCTACCTGCGACAATATTTTGACACGGTGCGCACATCGGAGGTACTTTAGAACTCTCAGTTCTTTCTGTTTTCATCTTTGATTTGTCCTGTACATCTCCGATTTCTGATTGGTTTATGCACCTGTTATCTGCAGATTACATGGCAGCCGTGGGCGTCCTTAGGTGAGGGTCTCCGTTTCCAGTTCGCCAGAGGGTGGGGTGCCTCCTGGTACAGACTTCTGTTCAAAGGGCCGGTTGGTAGGGCCTTTTTCCTGGGGGAGCGTTTCTTGCGCCAGGTCTGGGGGTACACTTCTCAGGACCCTCCCTCAGCACCTCCAGCCGACATGCGGATTGCTGATATACTCATTTCCCGGGATGTCGTCAATGCTATGCTGGGCACTGATGCTTTGCTATATATTGAGGAGGGGGACTACGCCACTTATCGTCACACATACCTGATGCCTCCATTGACGAAAGTTTGCACTCCGATGATGAGGCCTGCTGGTATGCCATCTTCGAGCCAGGCCCGGGCTCGGGCTGCAGACGCCCCTTCCACCAGCAGGGCTGGTACATCTAGAGGTGGGGGTGGATCGGTTCCCCCGATTCCTCCGACTCTTCCTCATCCTAGGTGGCCAGACGTGCCGACTGAGCTGATGGGATGGCAGTTTGGGACTACCTCTCCGATTCCGATTCCGATAGAGCCTCCGATGCCCGGTCATCGATATGTTATTGATCCCGACTCACCGCCGGTATGCTCTACTGCTTTTCATCTATCATTCAAATACTTAGACACTCCTTTATTCATTGATGATTTGAGCTTGCATCTGCAGCCACCCAGAGAGTACATGGAGGAGGTGATCGGATTGGTAGCCTCACTCGAGGGCATGGTCTTGCGGAGGGAGGCACAGTTATCTATCATGGGCTTCCAGGTACCCTTCAGTTTTCTGGCATTTATCAAACTTCTGATGACATGCTGACTCCTACTGCATTGATAGACTACTTGTGTAGAGCACATCTGACACACACCCCACTTGTACACTGTGTTTTCATGCACCCACTTCATGTAGTTTTTTCTTGCATCTGCATCTGATGTACATATTTGGACTGATGTATTTAATTTGAACTCTTTGTTCTCAGATGCCTCCGGTATATGGTCAGCCGCCGGCCGGGCCACCTGGGCCTTCTCGGGGAGCTGGGCCATCCAGGCCTTTTCACGGAGCTGGGCCATCCAGGCCTTTCCGAGGAGCTGGGCCATCCAGGCCTTCTCGAGGGGAGGGGTCGTCTCGCAGACGCAGAGCACATGTTGTGGAGGAGAAGCCTGATGAGGATGAGGAGGAGGAGGTTGCAGACCATCAGTCGGAGACATCTGCTGATGGAGACGACGGCTCCAGCCTTGGTTCCGGGAGTAGAGGCGAGGTTGAGGGGGATCCTGAGGATGACGGCTTCGATTCAGATGATAGTGATGGCGATGGTGGCGGAGAGTCTATTCCGCAGAAGAGGACGAAGAGGGCCTCTTATCACTGCTCTTGAGAGCACAGATGCAGCTGTTTCCTATTTTATTTATCTTTTTGCTAGTAGTTGTAGCACATTTGTACATTATCGGGCAGTTTTATTTTCTGTAAAACTTGTGCCTTAGTTTGTAAAATGTTATAACAAGCGAGACATGATGGGATGAAACAGCTTTTGAAAAAGTATTGTATTTTAAACATTTAGCATCATATCGCATCATTCTGCATCATAATGAGATTGAATGGAAATGTGTGTTGTGCATTTTGTCCAGTTAAGTAGTGAACCGACGCGACAACTTGACTTTCTAAGATATAACAAAACCTTAGCAAGTTTACAACTCGATAAACAAAATACAATAATGTTGACAACTCGATGAACAAGACTCAAACAAAAAGCTTAAACAAAGAGTAATGACTCAAAAACACGAAACACGACAGCTCGACAAACAACTCGATAAGCAAAACGACAACTCGATAAACAAAACAACAACTCGATAAACAAGACTTAACAAAACGAAGTGTACATCGGATGATCTGGGCAACGAAACGCATCCGAAACAGAGGGAAATAGAGGCCTTCGACACATCTGTTGCATGGAAATGCTTGAATCTTCCCCTCGGAGGGTAAAACAGGGCCAAAGACATACACTGGAGCATGGCCGGCCACTTTTGGGAGCCGGCCGGCCAGGTTTATTGCAGAGAGGGGGCCACCGACCAATTTTGTAACAAGAAGTGGCCGGCCTGCCAGAAAAAGTGGCCGGCCGGCCACTTAACCCTGCAGCCGCCCAATTTTTGACACTTGTCCCCCTGAATAGTTTTTTTCCCTCTTTAAAAGCGTTAGCTCCGTGCTTTGATTCAATTCATCTTAGTTTTGCACAAAGATGGAGGCGTTTCTCATTGAAAATCTCACAGCTTGGATCGCTTCTCTAGATGGCTCCGAAAAGCTAAACTTTCGGGGTTTTGGCTTGAATACACTATTCACGCTAAGCCGCACTCCATTACATCTCCCTTTTCTCCATGCCGCGGCGAGGTTTTGGAACCCGGTGACGCACGTCTTTAGCTTCGGCGGTCAAGAGGTATGTCCAACTTTTGAAGATTTTCAGGTTTTGATGGAGTCTGAATGCCATGAAGAGATCTTGCCCCAGCTCCGCTTTGGCCACGCCCAGGCTTTAGGGCGGATGTGTGGACTCACCGCGCATGATGCTCGATCTCTGATCTGTAATAGGGAACTGGATATCCTTGGTTTGATTCATCGCTTTTCTGACACCGGTGACCGCAGTAACCATTATTGGCAAGGTTTCCGGCAACACGCCCTTTGCTTGTGCCTGCTGTCTCACTTTCTACTTTCCCCGGGCTTTGGCGGATGTAGCATTCGTCTGATTGAAGTTGCTCAAGGCTTGAAAGAAGGAAAGAGCTGCATCGCCATGAATTTGGCCGAGACGCTGATGGGCTTGGATTCTGTCTATCGCCGGGAGACGACTAGATTTGCTGGGAGTCCACTGCTGCTGCAGGTAATGTTTCCCACCCAATCTTACATATGTATTTGCTCACATCACTCGACCCTCAGGCTCGGTTTTTCTCACAAAAACCCTTTTCTCGCTTTTCTCTCAACGTACATCTCTCTATTCTTTATTCTCTCATTTTTCATCCCTCCCCCAGGTATGGTTAATGGACAAATTGCAGGTTGTGGACTCTTGCCCGGCCTACTCAGCTCGAGGCTATTTCTTTCGACAGCGCCTAGTCGATGCCCCTGATGAAAGGTGGTGGTTTGACTGGATGTACAACCTGTCCGCAGATCGCATTGCTTGGCATTGTCCTTGGCTCAATCTCCCGGTAATGAGCTACAGCATGTCCCAGTTGATCGGGATCCAGTTGGTTGGTCTGACCCACTGTGTGTTCTACTTTCCGTTCCGGTTCCTGCGCCAGTTCGGTCATGATCAGATTTGCCCACCAGAGGGGATTGAGTATCCGGCTACCTTCCCGATCCGAGGTGCACAGCTTGCCCGATATGCCACAGCATGGAGGACTAGAGAGCTCCTAGCTCCTGCTCCCACTTTCAATTGCACTTTGTCTGACGAGTGCTTGGATTGGCTCAACGAGGAGGCACAGGTTGGGCCTAGCTTGGCATCAGAGGCTTCGACCAGCTCTGGGAGGGGGCGCAGGGATACTTAACTTGACTATGCCCCGAATTTATTGCTTTACTAGTACTTTCAAGTTTTCTTTATGAATGTAATAAAAAGCAACTTCGATTGTATGCAAGAGCAGGAGAACTCTGTTTTGAAATCAATGAAATTGAAGGTTGTGGTACTGAAAATTTTCTGCTTTGGTCCAAAAATGGTCTTAGTTGTAAAGAGATTAATTTGAACAAAGTCAACCTTTATTAAAACTTTTCAAAACCATTTTCGATATGGATCGGAACTGGACACGCTTAAGATTTGTCACTGAGATGCACAACCCCAGATCTCTGCAACTGGAAAGTGGCCCCTAGTTTGGAGAGTACCGCGGCACTGCATGGCAACAGAAAGTTGCCCCTAGTCTGAATCGTGCTGCACCGTCGTGGCAACGGAAAGTTGCCCCTAGTCTGAATAGCACTGCACCGGAGATCGTGATAAAAGCTGATGGACAAAGATGACCGAGATGGTCAAAATGGACAAAGTTGATCGGGGAAAAG
>NW_021024699.1:607575-633085 GCF_004153795.1 Camellia sinensis
TGAAACATGAAAAATAGCTCAAAATAAGCCTAGTTCCAGTTAGGGTCGGAGCCCAAAACAGCAAGAAAATAAGGCTTAGAAAGGATGCAAAATATGGACCAAAAAGAGGGAAATAGAGCTTACCCTTGTAGACTAAACTTTGGCACCCTCTTGGCTTGAGATGCAGCACTCCTAGGCCTTGAAGAACAACCTCCTCCAGCTGCTGGAATGAAGGATGGAAGGGTGGGGCTATGGGTTGGTGAAGGAATGGTGTAGGGTTTGAGAGGTTTGGAGCTTGGAAGAGAGGGAGAGGAAGGTGTATGTATCAAATGAATGAATAATACAGTCCCGAATAAATACAAAAATCCTAATTAATTTACAAATTAATCTAGGAAAGCTATAAACTGGCATGCAAGCCAGGGACTGCCTTGATTCTGATGAATGATGTATGTTTGGGCTGCCTTGCGCGGAAATCCACTGGGATGCCCCAATTAGCCTCTGTTTTACAATTATTCTTGGAAAGCGCGCCAAGCTCCGGAAGGTTGCTAATTCTTGATTTGCTGTAACAGAGAGCAGAAAATGGGCATAGCAATGTATTTTCACAAATGTATGCATGCCTCGATCCTCGTGCCACCAATCACGCATCTCGATGCATGATGGCCGAGGAGTCGAATTGTGCAACTCAATATAGAATGAATGCATATGAAAACAAAACTAAAACCTAACTCCATCATGGATAATCCGGAGTGTCGACGACTGAGGAATTGAGACACGTTCCGTTACTCGGAGTGCGAAACGTACCTCGTTTCCCGTGCCCGGGCTAACCCCTATCCCAAGCACGATGCAATATGCATGATATGCATGAAATGCAACTAAGATACAACCTAGCATACGCAATGCTATAAAATGGCATACACGATGCACGAGGTAACATGGCATACACAATGCGCTAACATGCAACCTAGCATACACAATGCTATGAAATGAAATGGGATACACAATGCACAATGGGCTTACACCAACACGAGTGGACCTCAGCCACACTCACACAGGAGGCCATCGGATGAAAATAAGACAACTCGAGATGCGCGCACGCGTGCACGCAAACCGAGGACCGACCCTAAGGCACAAAATGCCACTCTAATGAGACATGGCAAGGCATGGAAAATGGCATACAAGCATACAAGTTTCAGCAGCAAAACATGACCCAAAACAGCCCCGAATCATGAATACATGGCACCCGATGCATGAAAATGATCCCGAAATGCAAGATTAAGCACATGAAATGACTTGTAGCTATATCAAGTATGCATTATTTGATCATGACATGTGAAGAAAGATTCAAGGCAGCCCCAAAACAAGCATGTTTACAGTTCTAAGCGAGGCCAAACAGCAAACACAAATAGGGCAAAACTAGCATGCAAAAATAGCCCTAAATGTGAGATAAAGAAGCAACTCACAGCTTCTGACCCCAACCAGATTAGGGCCCTTCAACAATGTTGAAGAGGGGCCCAAAATATGATATTTTACAGTTTATGGAAAACCACAAAAACCAACACAGGTATGGCTAAGCTCTCATGCAAGAAAAGGGCCAAAAGATGGACAAAGAAGCAAGTAGTGGTTGCTGGCCTTAAACACAAAGGGGCCCTTAAACAATGTTGAAGAGGGGCCAAAAATAATGCATTTTACAGATGATAGTCGGACCCAAAACAGTATGAAAACATGCTCAAAATGCTATGCAAAATAAGGCCAAGAAGAGAGATATAACACAAGGTATACAAAGGATGCCTCAAACCATGAAAAACCCTCAATGAAACATGAATAGGGGGTCAAAATAAGACTGCTTTCAGTTCTGAAAAGAGCCCAAAAATAGAAGCATCCGAGGCTAACAAATCATGCAAAAATATGGCCAAAAGAGAGATATAATGGCAAGTAGTAAATGGAGGCCACAAAAAGCAATGAGCCCTTTAACAATGTTGAAGAACGGCTCAAAATAAGCAACTCTTCAGTTTATGACATGCCTCAAAACAGATTATACATAAGCCAAAAATACTACACAAGATAATGGCGTACAAGAGGGATAGTGAAGCAAGTGCAACAAGGAGGCCTCAAACAGTGCGAGGCCCTTAAACAAAAGTGAAAAGGAGCTCAAAAAAATGCCACTTTCAGTTAGGGCCGGAGCTCAAAACAGTAAGCATGTATGGCTAAGAAATGATACAAGAATAAGCTCAAAAGAGTGGGAAAGGTACTCACCCTTGAAGACCAAACTTTGGTAGCTTCTTGGACCAAAATGCAGCACTCCTAAGCTCTGGAGAACACCCTCAAATTGTTGGAATGGAGGATGGAAGGGTATGGGTTGGTGAAGAAATAGTGTAGGGCTAAGGGTGTTTTTACTTGGAAAATATAGAGGGAGAGAGATATAATGCAAGGGCCTTAGAGGGAAATTTTGTAACCCTAATATCAAAGCTGGAGCCTCTGATATATAGGCAAAAAGAGGGGGAAAATGGGGGGGAAAAATGGAGGGAAAACCAACCAAGTTTCCCTCCAAAATGCAGCCCCTCGGATACAGAATCTGGGGGGAAAATGAATGCACTTCTGCACTGTAGATGATGTGAGGATCATGGCCGGCTGCTTATCCAGGTTGCAGGTGGCCGGCCGGCTACTTCCCATGGCCGGCCGGCCAAGGGTCAAAAGGGTCAAGTATAATTAATGGCCGGCCACCACAGAAAGAAGGCCTTTGATGTGTGCACAACACAACCCTGTGGTTGAACACTGGAAAAAGTGAACCAGGAGAGAGAACAACCCACTTTTCAAAGGGGTTCAAAAGGGTCAACAACAATTACTAGTCGGCCACCAAATATTGGTGGCCTCCCAGATGTGTACATCACAAATATGTGGTTTTGGGTGCAAGAAAGTGGCCCAAGGGTGTTCAACATTGGCTCTGAAGTGAGAAAAATCGGGCGACGGAGGGTGATGAAGGGATAAAGTTGGCTGACAGAACAATTACTGGCCTCCCACCCTTCTACGACCTTCTTACCAATGAAACAGAGGTCCCTGCCAAAAATGAATCAAAACCAATGCAGAATGAAGGTTCGGGGGCCGAAACACGCAGTTCGGGGCCCCGAAAACGGGCTGTTAAGCACCGGGAGTGGTATTCGACCACGAAGTCGGTCTCTTGGACCACAGTGTCCCTCAAAAGGGAGCAAATAAGAAGTATGCCAAAAACCGAAGAAAACGGAGATGGTTAAGCGGTCCTGAACCGAGGCACACGGCCAACAATTCCGAAAAATCGGGAATCGGACTCCAAATGAGCAAAAATGGCCTACGACCATGAAATGTAGCCTACGGCCACTGAGAGATGATCTATGAGACCTCTCCCTTCCTTCGCGAAGAGAAAACAGAGAAAACAGAGCCTGGTTCGCAAACCGAGGCAAAGCATGAAAGAGTCCGGAAGTCCGGAGGCAAGGCTCGCAGCCGAGACTCTGAAACTTTTGAACGAGCACAATATGCAATATCACCAAGCGCTCAACTGGTGACGTCTGAGTCTTAAGGTCGGTCAAAAATGGGGTGTCTACAATTACACATCGTGTTTGAAATTTATCATAAATCCTTGAGCTCTTCAACTTTGCGGATTCAGTCAAACCATCCTTAAGTAAAAAAATAAAATCCAAAATAAAACTATAGAATAAACAATTAAAATTGGAGGAAAAAAAAAAAGACAAGATAATCATTGGAAATTCCACATCATGAATTTATGATGAAAGAAAATTTGAGTTTCTCACTCAAATCACCATCTCTAATACATATAAATATATACCAGTATCAAGAGTTGGCAAAAGGATCATTATTCCAATTAGTTAGCTACATGAATTATGCAGAAGATTGTTTTTATGATGAGTAAATAGCAATTCTGGCTTTCCACAGCCACGGACTACTCTCGATACTCTTAGGAATTTTGTTTGAAGGCGTCATTCAATTCCCCCCCCCCCTCTCCCCAAGTTAGAATTATATCAAACTAACCTCAAATAGATGAAATTATTCATAAAATAAAAATTCTTTCAGCTCAATGGGGTCACAGTACACCAAGCGCGGCCCTTGAAATTATTTTAGCTCAATGGGATCACAGTAGAGTAGTTAGTCATCTATCATGCATCAAATTTAATTTTGAACTTTCACATGAATAATTGACAAATCAAGGCGATTATCTTTGCTTATTCACAGTGAAAATGTAGATATTCCACTATCTATTGTCTTCAAAATCAAAAATCCAACTGACAAAACCTTATTTACTTATCTTTTCTATTATGCAATTTAGATGGTAAGAGCAACAAATTCTTTTCCAAAAAGATTTAATTTCCAACCAAAGAAGAACAAATCCTACAAGTAAAAACCTCAATCAAATCCTTTCATACAGCTTCGAACTTTAAGGTTTCAAATTCCCATGGGAATTGCTAAGAAAGCAGAGGAATATGAACCAATCAAATTTTACTCAAACAAATCCCCGTCAATCTACAACGAGTGAAAAAAATAATTTCTCCCAAGTAATACTAAAGTTTTCAATCACTTTTTTCAGCAACCAACATACCCAAGGAGGCCACATTTAAATACCCAAACAGTAACCCCCTCCTCCAAAAAAAAAAATTAAATCCAAGTACTTAAATTCCTACATCTCCTCGTCAACCAAGTAATGCGTCCACAGTTCTACATATAACATAAAATCAAAACATAGAAGGAAAAAAAATGAACAAATAAAGATTAACCACGCAGGTAGGGGTGCAATAAGTCTAGGTTGCAAGGTATGTATATAAAAAAAATTGAGTTAGTTTGGTACATGAAGAGAAGTATGTCATGAAGAGAAAAATAAATAAATTTAACAAGCATTTTTAAAATTAAAAAAAAAAAGTTTTGAACTATTAATTAGATCCCAAATTAGACCAGTTTTAAGAATTTTATTGATTGATATAAACGAGTAAATAAAAAGCAAAAAATAAAAGGTAGGGAGCAACACTTAGAATTCTTATAATGAATGCCAAAACTCATTAGCAGAAATTATGGGCAACACAAGAAAAAAAAAATGCATAGATGTGATGTGATAAAATACACAAACTTTAAAATAAGCAATGCATAAGTAGTTGGATTGACCACAAATGGCAATAACATAAGATTAAATAGACAAAGAACTTAAGAGCAGTGGTTGGATTGACCATATATGTCAATAACACTGTCTCTTAAACATCATTAGCTCCATTACCCCTTGAAGAAAATAGCTCAAAAAAATAAAAAACTAGAAAACAAAATTGTTGAATTGAAGATTGATATTGCTAAACTAAGTAAAGAACAAGACAAACAATATGTTTGGGTAATCTAACAAATAACATACAGATCGAATAAAAAAGGTTGATTGAGAGAGAGAAATAGAACTGAGACCTTTTCTAGGGATCGCGTTGGGATTTGGCGGAGACGGAGCGCTAGAGAGGTGTATGAGCTTCAAACAAAACAAGCAATCACAGAAGTGGAAACCCTAGAAATCAAAATCAAAATCAAAATCAAAAAGATGAGAGAGAAGAAACTGAATTAATTGAATAAATTCAATAAAGTGTTGCTCATGCATATCTGAGTAAGTTAATCGAATAAGGGATGTAATTCAAGGCTCTCATATTCCCAAACTCCAAATAAATATGCAAACACCAAATTAATCAACTAGAGATTGAAAAAATAGATATGCAAGCAACAATATATACCAAATTAATCGAATGAAGAACCTGATTCAAAATCAAATCAAAATCAAAGAGAGATGAGAGATGAAAACCCTAGAAATCAAAATCAAAACCCTAGAAATCAAATCAAAATCAATTCAACAAGGGAAACTTAATTGGTAAATTACGGAAACAAATCAACTGATCTCCTATACCTTTATTAACTTATGTAGATTAGACTTCAAACCAAATCAAGGACCCAGATACCTTTATTAAATCCAATTGACACAAGTCAATGAACATATAATCTAGTATGATAGCATCACATTATTTCTTGCCCTCACATGATAAGTATTTATAAGCATGCTTATGTAGATTAGACTCAAAACCAAACAGAGGACCCATATACCTTCATTAAATCCCATTGACAAATGTCAATGAACATATAATCTAGTAGATGACAGCATCACATTATTTCTTGGCCTCATATGATAAATTTACAATACTCAAATGTTAGGTGAAAAGGATGACTTATCTGGCCTGAAAATGGCAAATTCTTGCTCAATCCAACTTGAATTCGGGATTTCTGTGTAAAAATCAACACAAACCCTATACTAAGTTGGGAAATCAATACAACATTAACTCAAATTAAACAACAAAAATCATACAAAACGCTAGGGCAAGTGCGAGAAATGGGGAAATAGAGGAAGGAAGAGAGAGAGAGAGAGAGAGAGAGAGAGAGAGAGGGAGAGGAAGATCGAGATGCACAGAGAGGGAGTGAGAGCTCCATCGACAATAGAGATAGAGACTGAGAGCGACAGAGCGAGAGAAACATACTTGTGATTAAGTGATGCTGGTGCTTTTCAGGTGGCGGTGGCGATGTGCGACGGTCTCTGTCGCCGATGGCCAATGACGGTGGTGAGCGGGGTGAGGCTTGGTAGTGTCGAAAGAGAGTAAAATTGGTTTGAGATAGTGTATATCGTGTAAGTGTGTGTGAGAGACAGATATCGGGCGCCAAACTATATTGGTTTCCCTCTAAAAAATAAAATTTCAACTTTTAGCGACTATTTCACATTTTAGTCGCCAAATAGTACTGAATAACGACAACCAGTTTTGTAGCCAAAAGATTATGCATTAACGACTAATATATTGGTAGCCAAAAGTATCTTGTGGCAACTAAACTATATTCTTGTCAGCAAATCAGCTTGTTCTGCGACTAAACTTAGAATTAGTAGTGTAAAATATTAACTTTTGGCGACTAATTGTTTTTTAGTTGCCTATAACTATATATTTCGCGACTAAATTTTTTTTAGTCACCAAAAAACAATGTATGTCAACTGAATTAAAATGGTAGCCAAAATTTGAACCTTTGGCGACTAAAAAAAAATTAGTTGCCAAAAGGACTATTTTTCGCGACTAAATTTGCTTTAGTCGCCAATTTTGGTCGCCAAAATGTGTAAATTCTTGTAGTGAATGTTTTTTCTTTTTGTCTTTTTCTTCTTCTTTTTCTTCGTTCTCTTCTTAAGTTGAGGCCTATGAGAGGGAGGCAGAGCAAAAACCTTCAAACTTTCTCTGTCACCACTCTGCAACCTCTTTCTTTTGCATTATTCTCCTCTACCATGGCCTTTTCACACGATTCTCTCACAGAGCAAATGCCATGTATAGCCCAGCTACTCTTCTATAAAAACAAAGAAGAGAAACATTTAAAGTTGTTGTTTAGAGCAAATGAAAGAAAATGAAGTAGAAAGAACATAGAAAGGATAGTGAAGGAGAGAAATGTGCCCTGAAGGTTGTTGATGAGATGTAGAGGCTAGGCTCACGTAGTACTATATCAAGAAGGCAGGCAATGCCTTACTCGTAGAATCGCTGCAGGCTTATCTGAGGGACATCCTCCAGTGGAGCACAAGCATCGAGGTCAAAGTCGTCACCAGCCATCGACAATCTAGGCCAAGCACAAGTCATAAGTCAAAAAGTTGGAAATGTTGCTAAAAATGGTAAAAATTACCAAAAATGGATAGAAAATCAAGTCAAAAGTACAAAAATGAGAAGATAGTTGGTAAATGGGCACAACAGCATGGAAAAGTAGTGAACAATACAGGTTAACGAAGGAAAGCATGAGAACCTAAGGAAAAATATGAAAAATTGCGAGAAAAGTCAAAAAAAATCACAAAAATGCGATAAAAGTAAGAGAAAAGTAAATGTGAAACCGAAAAGCATGAAAGGTGGCAAAATACCTTATAATAGACACCAAAGGGCTGAAATCAACTTTTGTTCGGTTGAAAATGAGAATGTTACACAAGAGAACCGAAAACTCAAACCGTAAACTGAACCACCAAATGGCGAAAGATCACGAAAGAGATGAAAAGAAGAGGCTAAAGAGAGAGAAAGAGGATTTTTGGATGGTGTGGAGTAGGAAATGAGGCTTAGGGAAGCTATTTAAACCGTTCAGGCAATGAAAATTTTGAAAAGCTCCTCGCGACTGTTTGCGTAGGTCACGCGGCTGCACATCTCCTGCTTCCACACGTACTGTAGCTTGGCCCTACACGTGTAGTAGTTCTTCCCAAGCTCCAGGAAGCCTTTTTAAGGTCTATGTATGATTTTTGACTCAGTTTTGAATACCGATACATACTTATAGTATATCTAGTAATTTGAGTATTTATTGCATGCGTCACAAGGCACGCATTGCACTCAAAATAAAATGGAATCTTCCCCAACAGAAAAGAAGAAAAATAGCTAAAATCCCCATCATGGTATCTTGATTAGCAAAAAGTAAGAAAAAGGAACCCAATTCATGAATTTGAGATATATAAAAATGGCATAGCTTGTAAGAAACAAATGTGAATTGAACCACCACCTTGTAAGGAGCAAATGTGGATTGAATATAAATCCCCACCTCATAAGGAACGAGTGTGGATTGAACTTAAACCCCCATCTTGCAAGGAGCAAAAGTGGATAGAACTTTTAAACTCATGACTCGTGAAGCGTGAGCATGACTAAAATCATAAGGAAGCAAACTTGTAATTGCAAGGCAACAAAATAGGAACTCATTTAGATTGCAAAGTAGAAAAATCAAAATTGCAAGGCAGCAAAATAGGAACCCATTTTACCCTCATGTCTCAAAAGGAGCGAGCATGACTTAGATCGCAAGGTAGCAAAATTGGAATTATATGGCAGCAAAATCAGTACCCATTATTAAAATCCTCATACCTCGTAAGGAGCAACTGTGATTAAGATCACAAGGCAACGAACACAGAACCAACCTGAAAATCATTCAAAACTCATGGAACTGGCATGTTTTAGCATCATATTTCGGCATCACTTGAACCACACCGCGGTATGTATTTTGGAAATTGTTTTCTTTTGGATGTTTGTAGGATTGGTGCACTTAGCAAAACCTAAAATATAATGGAATACAACTTGGTATAACTTCGGCACGATAAGGTGAGTATTGGCAGGTATTGTTCGCTCACTTTTTAGAAATTGCATGCATGGGTGAATTTTAAGTGCTTATTGCACACACTCACTCACCAATGAATTGTTGCACACCACTTGCCCCTAAACTACACTGATCTAATTCTTGCAATGAAGATATGTATTCAACCTGCAAGTTCGATCACTTACATGAACGTATGGCACAGCCTTAAGTCTTAGGGTTGTGTCAGTTGGGATGGTCTTGGATCTTTGACATGCATTCAACATCTTTTCCTGATTATCTAAGTTTTATCAAAGAGAGGTAACTATAGACACCCTAATTTTGACAAACCCTAAGACTTCGGGCGCTTGTAAGCTTCCCAATGATGAAATGATAATTTCTTCTTCCTTAAGGATGCTTAAGGTTGGTAAGAGCTACTATGTAACCCCGTTTTGGCCAAATATCATATTTATTCAAAATTAACCTTTTGGTCTCTGCCAAGGAGGTAAAGGTTTAGTTGAGTTTGAATTGGTAAATATTTTCAAAACCTTGACTTGTTTCACACAAACACATCAATTGAAAGTTAAACAGACCTACTTCAAAAAAAAGAGGGTCCAAAAGCCTAGAACCACGTACTTGTGCATGCATGTATGGCTAGCATGCATGGAGGACACGAGCGCCCACATTTGGAGGCCAAGCTGTATAACCGGCCACACAAGGATCGCACGGCTACACATCTTACGGAAGTAGGTTGCGAGGCCGCACAACGATCGTGCAACTACACATGCTGCGCAATCAAGTCGTGCGACCGCATGTACTATCGGCAGTACTGAGTACGTTTTAGCTTCGATTTGATCAGGAGGTACAAGGAGAAAGTGATAGGCAAACTTAGGGAGACCTAAGGCATTCAAGAACCTTCTTCTTCTGCCTATATACCCCCCCCCCTTCACCCCTCTTTGGAAGGGACCAAGTTTTGGTCAACTTTTTGCTAAAAGTTGAGAGTTGTGAGAGAGAGACACAACTTCCCTTCACCTAAAACCCTTAACTCTAAAATTTCTAACCCTAGCTGTAGCTTTTGATAATCCAAGAGTGCATCTAAGGTTGAAACAAAGCAATCAAACTTGAACTGATGCCTGAGGGAAGCTTCAAACAAGGAAATTAAGGCATTCTTCGCTCTTGTTAACCTTTTTCTTGCTTTTTCTACAAAACAGTGGGTTAGTCCACTGAATTTTATTTATTTCAGTAACTTTTGGTCCCTCTTTTCACTAGCTAATCATGTCTACGTGTTAGCTTTGCATGGTTATCATGACACTTCTTAGTTTTCCATAATTTTTGGCTTTCTTCTTGCATGTTTTTATTTAAATGATGATAGTAGCATGTTTAGGTTAGTTTAGGTTTTATATTTGCATGCATTAAACCTAATTTATTCATTGTAATATTCTGTATGTTTTATTTGTTAGTTGTTTTTTGTGCATTAAATTATGTTAGATCCCTTAACCAGGCTTAGGATGCAATTGTGTGTTTAGATAACATGTTTAGGATCATTGTATTTTATTTTAATCATATCATGCATAGTTGGATGCGTGGTGGTGGAATCCGGTGAATTTTCTTAATTTTTCATAGCATATGCTCGCTTTTTGGTGCATTGTTTTCAATAATCCAAGTCTAAGTATTTTTTTTTCTTTTTACAAAATTTTGTGTTTTAAATGTTTTTATGAGTCTTGTTTAGTTTAGATCTTGTTTATATCCATTTAATGACTATTTAATATAATGATGAAAATATAGTTGTATTCATTAGATCAAAATTGAGTGATATTCATTTATTCAATCACTTAGTTTTAGGTTTAGTAATGATTTTTAGGGTTAATAATGAAGTTTGTGAAACATTTAATCACTAAAATCACAACATAGAAAGTTAGTAAAGGTCAATCTTCGGATTGGGCAAAAGGGGGCAATTTTATTCAATGACCTTCCCCTTTTGTACCTTCATTTTTGAACCTTGATTATTTGGTTATGACGGATCAAGTCTTATACTTAGTTTTCATCATCAAAAGTTTCTTAATTCCTCTTAAAATTAAGTGGCGACTGTCAAATGCAAGCTGGTGCGACATTAGGTGGAAATGCGCATTATACCTAAAAAGGCACAGCGTCTACAGAAGCCAACTCAAAAAAATCTCTAACCAAAATAATATCATAACCAATTTCACAATAATTCATAGCTAGTACCGCAATAGGTTTGAACCATAGAACACAAAGGTCGTAACCAAAGGTGCATAAGGTGTGTACCATAGAATTTCCCTCGAGTAAATGATAAGAAATTATTTAATGATTATATTGGTGACATAATATCACCATCATAGTTTACTTTTTTTTCAACCACAATGAGTTTGGGATAGCTGTTGTGCATTATGTGCAACGGCCACTATTGTGTGGTCTTTTAGGTTCATTCTATGGGCCATTTAGATGATTCAAATTGTTCACTTTTTAAAATATGTTGAGTAGAATATACCTACAAAAAATTAAGTTCATCAGACATTGATAATTATTTCATCAAATCACCTTTGTATCTAGAAAAATAAATAGTAAGTGTAATTTGAATTATAAAACCAAATACAAATATAATTTGATGAAAGGGTTATCGAAATCCAATCAACTTAATTTTTTGCAAATCTGTTATACTTGACATGTTTTACAAAGAAAACAATTCACATCATCTAAATAGATCTCAAAATAAACCCAAATGACCACATAACAATAAATATGGCACATAATGACATGTTTTACAAAGAAAACAATTCACTTCATCTAAATAGATCTCAAAATAAACCCAAAAGACCACACAATAATAAATATCGCACATCATGCACAACAACCACCCTAAACTCTACTGCAACTTGCCATCAATTCATGTGAATAGCCGTAATGCAATACAACTCATAATGCAATGCGGTTTTTACCGTCCTTGTTATTCACTACTGTACACTTGTTTTACAAATTACCTATAACAAAATTAGTATCACATATTTGATTTTTTATTTTTTGTATCAACAAAAGTAAACTTTTATTAATTAAGAATCAATATAAAACCTTACATCAATTGCCAATAAAGAACAATAGAATCACAGGAGACATGCTTTAAATATCAAAGCAAAATATTTTCATCCCAACTAAGTTGGCACTAAAGATTTTACCCAATCATATGCAGCATTATTCATCTATGATGGTTACAGAGAATTCAACCATTACAAAGCCAAATCCACAAGAGAGAGAGAGAGAAAGAGAGAAAGATACATAGATAACAATTCCATGGCTGCTTCTAACTACCCCACCTCCATATAGACCTCAATCTATACACCAAATCAATAATAGAGTAATCCATAATCTTCAACTTGTATTTAGTCCACCAAGGCAGTCTTACCTTAATCAATTCCTACAGATCCTCCCTATTAACATTGGTGCCCTGAAACTTGAACTCATTACTTGCCTTCCACACACCAACTACACTACAACGTAAGGTAATGCCTTCCATATCTTACCTTACACTTTTTTTAATCCAAACCCACCCCACTATTGCAGCAATTCATCAATGGATCCTGATAATAGCCACTAAATTCCTCACTATCAGGAAATTCGACCGATGTTGATTATCCATACAATATTAGGTCATTATATTGTATACACTCTCAAAAGAATATATATTATAGGTAATTTATGACATTTGTAGTATTGATCAACACAAGTATCATAATTAAATCATTTTCAATCATAATTAAAAAATGACAAATTACATTGGCACTCCTTGCACTTTGGCCCTTGTATCATTTTGGTTCTTGTAATTTTAATTGGTTCAATTTTGACTTTAAATTTATGATTTTGTTTCAATTTGATCCAATTGATTACAATTTTTTTATTAGTTTTTGATAGAAAATGCACCGATAAGCAACATGCGTCATTTTTTTAAGTAAAATTATAAACTTGTTTAATTTAATGATTTAATCTCAACTAACTCAATAATATATATATATATATTTTAAATCGAAGTTATCAATTGGACCAAATTGTCACAAAATATAAAATTAAAAGTCAAAATCGATCTAATTAAAATGACAGGGACCAAAATAACACAAGAGATAAAATGATGGGACTTCCGATGTAATTTTTCCTTAAAAAAAATAAATGAGTCATTTTTTTTGATCGGCCAAAAAAATCTTTATTGATGACAACATACAAAGTATGGAACAGTGCATCAATAAAGAGGAGCTTAGAGCTAAAATCGAAGCTCCAAGCGCCAGCTGGTGAGGAACCAACCAAAAGAGAACAAGAGGAGAAAAAAGGGGAAAGAAAAAAAATAAGAACAACACAACAGAACAGAACAACCCCCAATCAAAAATACACAGCATACCAGAGCCAGCATACACCTAATTACTCAATTAGAACTACAACCCCCAGCTGCCATCTGAAACAAATAACTCTATAATTCTGAATCTTCCTCCTCTACACAGACCAGCCCAGCTGAATGCAAACCAAGAACAACTGCCTTCAACACCATCCACTCCTCTGCCTACCAACAATACCAGCTCAAGACAGAATTCAGAAGCAGCGCAGAAGCAAAATGAAACTGCAAAATTCCAGCAAGAATCAAACTGCAGAAATTCAGAAGCAGCACAGAATTCAGAATTCAGAATAAGGGGATTTCCAACAAATCAGCAAGTCAGCATTCACCCTCAATGCATAATGCAGAACTTGACACTTTGCAAATTTAACACTAAATCATTCATGGAATAACATAAAGAAGGGCTATACGCTCTCAACCACAATGTGATCCGTGTTTTAATAAGTTCACATAGCTTTTCAAAGTCCACGTGTAAGTCACCAAAAGTGATTTCATTCCTCTACTTCCATAGAGACCAAAACACAGCCAAAGGTATTATCTTCCAGAGTACCTTCAGTCTGTTTTTACATCTAAATCCAGACCACCACTGAAACAGACCAGTCAGTGATCCCGGCTGCACCCAAGATACACCCCACCAGCCAATGATATTGGACCAAACTCGCCAGCTAAACGGACAGCACAGTAGCACATGAGTGGCAGTCTCTAATTCATTCCTGTAGAATTTACAACTAACATCAGAATTAGCACTGATTGCTCCAATCCTTTGCAAATAACTAGTGGTCTTAATCCTCCCTTTCCATACTAACCACCCCAGAAATTGCACTTTCGGAGGGGCAACATTCCTCCCTATGAGATCCCCCAAATTTCCAGGCAGAGTAGGGAATAATTCACACCACTTATAGACAGAGTCAACAGTGAAAATTCCAGACTTATCTGCAGTCCAAAATAACCCATCAGCCACGCCATTCCCAAGCTCTGGAGCAGTGCGCAACAGCTCCTTCAACCTCCTCAGGTCATCCAATTCCTATTGGAACAGAACTCTTCTGAAAACCAACCCCCAATCCTTATTATCAGTGCTCCTACTCTTAACCACTGCCAGTGATTCCCCTTTATGCATAGACATAGAGAATAGTCGAGGAAATAAATTTTTTAAACAGTCGCTACCAAGCCACAGATCCATCCAAAATTTTGTAAGCCTCCTATCTCCCATACTGATCCTTGAGTTAGCTTTGAAAAATTCCAGCAATTCAGGGCACTTAACAGGTACCCCTAATATATCTCTCCACACCATAGACCATCTGGAATTAACCTCTTGAACTGGCCACCGAGACCCACCTAACTGTGGGTATTTGCTGAGAATTACTTGTTTCCAAAGAGCAGCAGATTCACACCCAAATCTCCATCACCATTTGAGAAGAAGACATTCATTCATGGTTCTCACCTTTCTGATGCCAAGACCCCTAGTACTTTTACTTTGGGTGATGTCCTCCCATTTTACCATGTGAATTTTCCTTCTAATTTCATCACCCCTCCAAAGAAATCTAGACTGAATCCTATCAATCTCCTTGGCTATTCCTTCAGGCATTCTAAACAAAAATAGATAAAAGACTGGTAGAGAAGATAGCACAGACTTAATCATCATCAACCGACCAGCGAAAGACAGAAACCTTCGCTTCCAAGAAGCTAGTTTTAACTTGTATTTATCAATGACAGGTTGCCAGGTCCTTTTTCTCCTAGGATTAGCACCCAATGACATCCCGAGATACTTCAAAGGTAACCTACGATGCAAGTAGTTGAGGATGGCAGCAAAATCTTTGGTGAGCTCTTCGTTAATTCCAATCCCACACACCACACTCTTATGGTAATTAATCTTCAACCCAAACAAAATTTCAATACACCTCAAAATTCTTTTAATGTTTAGCACCTCCTCCCTTTTTGCCTCGCAAAACAAGATTATGTCATCAGCAAATTGTAAGTGAGTAATAATGAGCCCATTTGAACCAACTGATGCACCATTTAACAATCCAGCCTGGACAGCTCTATGAAACAAAATGTTAAGGCCCTCAGCTACAATATTGAAGAGAAAAGGGGATAGAGGATCTCCTTGTCTGAGCCCCCTTTGGGGGCTAAACTCAGCTGTAGGTGATCCATTTACCAGGATAGAGACTTTAGTAGTTGAGACACACTCCTTCATCCATTTGATCCATTTTGAGCCAAAACCAAAATTTGATAACATGGAAAAGAGAAACCCCCAATTAATTGAATCATATGATTTCTCGAAATCAAGCTTTAGAATAATGCCTTTCTTATGCTTCTTTTTCCAACCATCAACAATCTCGTTAGCAATCAGGATGCCATCCAGAATACTTCTCCCCCCTATAGACGCAGATTGAGCTTCACTGATGATCTTTGGTAGTACTAATTTAAGTCGAGTAGATAAAACTTTGGATAACACTTTGTACAACGATCCGATGAGACTGATAGGCCTGAAATCACTGAGAGAATAAGGATTTTCATTCTTCAGAAGCAAAGCTACAAACGAACTATTAATACCAAGAACCAACTTAGAGTTAGTATGGAACTCTCTCATGAATTGCATCACATCCCCTTTAATTATTTGCCAACACTTCTGGAACATCATAAGGTTAAAACCATTAGGCCCAGGGGCCTTGTTCCCATCACAATTGTTAATAGCTGCCACTACTTCAGATTCTGAGAACTCAGCTTCCAAAGCAACCCGCATCTCTTCATCCCCAATAGATTTAAAAGGATCGGATAAACATGGTCTGTCAAACCATGACTCTTCAAACTGCCTCTGAAAATGATTCAGCACTTCAAATCTTATTTCCTCCGGATCTTCTTTCAAGGCCCCATTGACCTCAATAGAGCACAATGCATTCCTATTCCTTCTTGTGGATGCCATGACATGGAAAAATTTGGTATTTCTATCCCCTTTTAATGACCAGTTGGCTCTCGACTTCTGCAACCATAACCATTCTACAATTTTCCTCAAGTTCCATGCTTCACCTTTTACCTCCCTAAGCCTAGATCTCTCTGCCTCAGTAAGTGATCTTTGTTCAGCTACCAAATCCAAGTCATGTATCTCCTCCTCCAATTGTTTAAGTTTAAAATTCACCTTACCAAAAACCTCAAGGTTCCAACTTTTCAATGTTTATTTAAGTAAACTCAGTTTTCTTACACATTTGAATCCAGCCCAACCATTAATATGAGATTCAACCCAAATTTCTGCACAAAAATTTTAAAATTCGGATGAAGGGTCCAGGCATTTAGAAACCTAAAAGGCTTTGGGCCCCAATCTCTCTCATCTTCCATCAGTAAAATAGGACTATGATCCGAGAGCCTTCTTGGTAAACCCCATAATTTCAAATTAAATTTTTGCAACCAATCTGGCTGAGGAAAAACCTGTCCAGCCTACTCCATTTGGCACCTTCCTGTGAATTACACCAAGTGAACTTTCTCCCCAACATTGGTAAGTCACACACTTCCATACTATCAATGAACTCATTAAAGTCCTTCATACCTCCACTCCTATGAGAACAATCCGCCCTCTCAGATACATATCTAACCTCATTGAAATCACCCCTCAAGCACCAAGGAGTAACAAAACTTTTCTTTAAATTTTTCAGAGTTTTCCATAACCCTTTCCTGCTAGCACCATCAGTTGGGCCATATACATTAACAATAACACAGGCTAGACTAGAAAAAAGAGTACCTGACAAGATTATAAAATTTCTGTTGCTGCAGCAGTCCAAAAGTTGAAATACTTGTGGATTCCAAACACACAGTAGACCACTAGCTGCACCCTCTGAGTCCACAACCATAAATGAGTCATAACAAAACAACTCATAAGATAGAATTAAATATCCTTTTTATTATGGTCAAAATAATAATCACAATAGTTCATATAACTAATATCGTAATTATAACTAATACAACAATGAATCAACCAAGTTATAACCAAGTCATAATTAACACCACAATAAGTCATAACCGAAGACCACAAATATCGTAACTAGCACAAATTCCTTACATTTTATAGAAGAAATAACAAATCAATATATATGTGGGGAAAAAGTTTCAAATTAACATGATTAAAATTATAATTTTTTTTAGGAAAATGCATTTCAGTGCAGGTTTTTTTAAAAAAAAATTACAAATCAATGATAGACTTTATCAACCTTTTTTTTTTAAGTACAAAAAATAAAATAAAATAAAATAAAATACACAACTAACTAGAAAATCTCCAATCAAGAGCATCTAAAGCCAACAGATGTCTAATTTGAGGAGCTTTGCTACAAATACATTAATATTGCACAGAATCAGTCGTAAACAATACACAAAAGTAGGTCCCACATGCAAGTCTCACATAAGTAGGATCCATCCTTTATGTATTGTCTGTGATTTATTTTGTGCAATATTTTTGTGCATTTAGCTCTTCTCCTAATCCAAGCCGGTGGCTCCATGAAAATCTGCAGTTCCATAGGTCTCTGCACATTGTTTTACCTCGAGAGGCCCATGATAAATTTCATCAACTTTAATAATTAAAGTTGTAACCTTCTTCATGAATTTATAAATATTTTGTAAAAAAATCACAAATTTACAATTTCTTCATTTTTTTATATGGAGAGGCTTCTCTCCAATTTATTATGTGAACTAGAGCATATTGTTAAGCCCTTCGGGACCACCATGGGTCCCGTTTCAATAATCTAAACTGTTCAATGTATAAAGCTCGTCGAGTATTTCATGTCTGCAAAAAATTATATTAATTAGATATTGATAGCCCCTTGATCGAAACACGTTTTTATTAATGGTAAATATGATTTTAAAAATAAATTGTTAACAAAAATATATTCCGATCAAGGGAAAACCGATATCCAATCAACGTGATATTTTATAGGAATGAAATATTCAACGAACTCTACATATTGCACAGTTCAAATTATCAAAACAGGGCCCGTGGTAGACCCTACGGACCCAACAGTACGCTCTA
The DNA here is from genome assembly GCF_004153795.1 of Camellia sinensis. Taxonomy (NCBI): domain Eukaryota; kingdom Viridiplantae; phylum Streptophyta; class Magnoliopsida; order Ericales; family Theaceae; genus Camellia; species Camellia sinensis. The sequence continues at coordinate 626,067 of NW_021024699.1, forward strand.
GTCTATACAGTAAATTAAAAAGAAGTCTCTTCCTTTTTATTAATGTGTAATTATTTTGAGACAATTTATTCAGTGGCTACCGCTTTTGTTTCCAAATCTTTGGAGTTGCTTTTTTCAATAAACATTAATTACATTTTTTTATGTTATTTATACCAGTAATCGGTTTATGGATAAGTGCTCTTAGAGTAGTCGGTTTATACATGAACACACTTTACTACATTGCCTTTCTTTTTTAAATTTAAATTGATTCATCAATTTTGAAATAAAATATTACGAGAAGCTATACATTCCTTATCAGTGTATGAATAGCTATTTCTTGAGCACAAATTTAAGTTCGACTTCAATGGAAAAAACTGAAACACCTAACTACAGAGGGCCTTTTTTATTCAATCCAGCGGTAGTGGGAATTCTCCCGTTCCCTGGTCTCTCCCATTTGATAACAGTTATAAATAGTTTTTATTTTTACAATCAACAGCTAAATGCCTTCATAGAAATAACACAACAATAAAATAAAATAAAATAAATTAAAATGAAATTCTCCAAATAAATATACTCTTTAGAGGCCAAGTGTCTCTCATCTCTGTAATCCCCAACTATATGACCGCAGGTTTTCAGCAATTCGAGCCACCTCAACACCCCAAGCATGCGTACGTGGGTCACTATCCACTCTCCACGTCCCACCACGCACCCATTTGCATATCTCTCTCCTCACTCTTCACACCGACTAATCATCATCACTCGGGTGGTGGATTCATTCACTCTCTCAAGCAAAGATCTGAAAGAAAACAGATGGTTTTTGGATTTTGAATTTTGATATTTGGATGGCTTCGAGTGACAGATCGCCGGGTCCGATGCCGCCTGGAGACGGGTCAGTGCCGCCGGGGAAGACGATGACGATGGGACAGCAGGTGCTGGACAAAGAAGCCCAGTTGATGCAGTCTCTGAAGCCAGTCAAGCATGTTAAACCCACTAAACCTAACCCACTACTACCTACCACACACACTCACCTCCTCACCTAACCTACCACTACCACCTCCACTTCATCCCCTACCACTTCACCTACTACCTTCTTCTCTTCTATATATTTGATCATTGTAAACATAACAAAATATCAATATACACATCAATCTTGTAACACACAAAATCAATCAATAACACATCAAAGTTTTAACATGGTATCAGAGCTATAGGTTAAAGATCCTGGTGTTCTTCGCCTTCCGGCGGGCGGGCGGCAACCTCGCCTTGGTCGCCCGCCGGACCTCCACCTAGTCTGCTAGAATTTTCTACGCACCAACCCTAGATCACCTCCTCGCTTTCTGTACTCAACAACCCTAGATCACCTCCCTCCTCCTCTATCCATCCTGCCTCCGCCACCAGCACTGGCCGCGGCCCGCCCTCGGGTCTCCGTCCACAACCTCGACTCCGACATAGTCACCGCCGGCGCCCCCAACACCCTCCCCTTGCCGAACGTCATGCAATCCTCGATCCGCCCAGATATCATCACCTTCGTCCACACCAACATGTCCAAGCACAGTCGCCAGCCCTACGCCGTCTCCCAGGTGCCTTCGGAACCATGTGTCGCGGCGGCCGCATGTTCGCTCCGACGAAGATCTGGCGACCGCTGGCACCGCCGCATCACCGTCAACCAGAACCGCTACGCCGTCACCTCCGCCATCGCCGCCTCCGCCGTTCCCTCCCTCGTCATGGCTCGCGGCCACCGCATCGAGTCGGTGCCAGAGATTCCTCTCGTTGTTAGCGATTCGACTGAGGGAATCGCGAAGCCCTCTTCGGCAATCCCAGCTCTGATGCAGATTGGAGAAGACAGTACCGACGGGCGAGAGGGGGACCTCACCATCTCTCTTTCCCATCATATTTGTTTGTCCTCTGGACTCATCAAGCCATACACCTCATGCCCGGAATAAAAGAACTTGGTTGTAAGCACACATCGACCATCCAGACAATAAACTGCTCCATTTTAGCTCTCCTAGCAGATGACCCTATTGCATAAAACAGACAAATTGTCTACTGGCGAGGCTCCACAAGGACATATAGTGGTGTTCCATTCAGGCCGCTCTGTTCCTTTCCCATTCATATATTTTTTATTATTATTCTTATTATTATTTCCCTTCTTTTAAAACCAACCCTCTCTCTACACAGACAAAAGTCGAACCCCTCTCCTGATTCTCATTTTTTACTTTGTCAGACTCCACAAACAAATACACTCATCCACTGTCCAAACTTTCTTTTTTATTATACCTTTATTTTTTATTATCCAGCTTAATTGGTGCTCTTGATTCGGCCTGTTCCCCACTCTCACCTTTCTTATTTTTATTCATCTTTATCTATTCATCATCCTCATGCTCAAAAAAAAAAAAAAAAAAACAAAATTTTCCAAAAGGAAAAGAAGAGGGAAAAAATTTTTTTTTTAATTTTTTTTACAATCAAACAGCCTTTAAAAATGCCTTCCATAGAAAAAATAACAAACATAAAATAAAATAAAATAAAATTAAAATGAAAATTCCTCCCAAATTAAGATATAACTTCCTTCTAAGAGGGCCCATAAGTGTCTTCTCCATGCTCCTGTAATCCCCATAACTAAATACTTGGACCGCAGTTTTCAGCAATTCGAGCGCACCGTCAAACACCGCCAAAGCAGATGCGCTACGCTGGGTTCAACTATCCACGTCTCCACGTCCACCTACGCAACCGACCATTTCGCAATTCTTCTCTCCTCACTCTCACACCGACTAATCAATCATCACTCGGGTGGTGGATGTCATTCAACTACTCTCTCAAGCAAAGATCTGAAAGAAAACAGATGGGTTTTGGATTTTGGAAATTTTTGGATATTGGATGGCTTCGGGAGTGGACGATCGCCGGGGTGCCGAATGCGCTGGAGACGGGTCAGTGGCCGCGGGGAAGACGATGACGGATGGGAACAGCAAAGGTGCTGGACAAAGAAGCCGCAGTGATGGCAGTCTCTGAAGGCAGGTCAGAGCAATCTGGTTAAACGTCTGTCGGCACCGCACTAAACCCTAACCACTACTACCGGTACACACACACTGCACCTCCTTCTACCCTTAACAACTAAGAAGCCACTACCGACCTCCACTTCATCCCCTACCACTTCACCTACGTACCTTTCTTCTCTTCGTATAGAATTTGAATCATCTGTAAACATAACAAAATATCAAAATAGTAACACATCAATCTTGTAACAATCAATCAATAATAAACACTCAGTTATTAACATGGTATCAGAGCTATAGGTTAAAGATCTGGTGTTCTCCGCCTTCACGGCGGGGCGGCGGCAACCTCTCTTGGCCGCCCGCCGACCTCCACCTAGTCCTGCTAGAATTTTTCTACGCACCAACCCTAGATCACCTCCTCGGCTTTCTGTACTCAACAACCCTAGATCACCATCCCTCCTCCTCTATCCATTCCTGCCTCCGCCACCAGCACTGGCCGCGGCCCCGCCCCTCGGGTCTCCGTCCACAACCTCGACTCCGACATAGTCCACGCCGGGCGCCCCAACACTCTCCCTTTGCCGAGACGTCATGCACTCCTCGATCCGCCCGGATATCATCACTTCGTCCACACCAACATGTCCAAGCACAGTCGCCAGCCCTACGCCGTCTCCCAGGTGCCTTCGGAACCATGTGTCGCGGCGGCCGCATGTTCGCTCCGACGAAGATCTGGCGACGCGCTGGGCCCGCCGCATCACGCATCACCAGAACCGCTCCGCCGTCACTCCGCCATCGCCGCCTCCGCGCGTTCCTCCTCGTCATGGCTCGCGGCAACCGCATCGAGTCGGTGCCAGAGATTCTCTCGTTGTTAGCGATTCGACTGAGGGAATCGCGAAGCCCTTCGGCAATCCAAGCTCTGAGGCAGATCGGAGAAGACAGTACAGACGGGCGAGAGGGGACCTCACCTCTCTTCTCTCTTGTCGGAGAATAAAAGAGCACAGAGAATCAAACACGGGGTGCCCTCATCTCTCTCCCTGACAGGTCTTTCCCATTCATAACTTTGTTATATTATTCTTTATTGATTGATTCCTACTTTTAAAACAACCCTCTCTCTAACAGACAAAGAGTCAGTGGCGAGGCTCACGGACAATGTTCGCCTCTCTGTCTCGAGACTTCCCTTATATTTTTTTTTTATTATTCTTATTATTATTCCTTCTAAACAACACCACAATTGCCTACACTGAGACTAGTCGACCACCGGTCTCTGATCTATTTTTATTCCCTTGATCAGCACTACCACACCAACACATGCTCACCATGTCACGGAAACTTTCTCCTCTTTTCGTATCCTTTATTTCTTCTAGTCTATCTCTACTTCAATTCTGCTACCTCCGAATGGAGCACGTCCAACTTCACCTTTCTCTTAATTCTCACATTCAATCGCATTTATTTTTCTCACTTTTTTTTTCTTCTAATACTTCATTGCATGCGGTCACATAGTTGTCCACACTTTTTAAAAAAATAATTAAAAAACAGTTTAAAACAAAAATTTACACAACAAAAAAAAAAAAAATCAAACAATTTACAATTTCAACAACCCGTATTTTATTCATCTCGGGATCAACCCCGTCATAATTTTACCTACAAAACAAAAAAAAAAAAAAAAAAAAAAAAAACAGACATACAACAACAACAACAACCGCTTTGGGGTTTTCTTTCTCACTCACTCTGCCTCGCGGTCTCTTCTTCTTGCCCGTCTTGGCGGCCCTTGACGGGTGTTGCCTCCGTGTTCCGCACCTCCACTGGTCACGATCACTACTCCTGCTACCTCACTGCAATGCATATGGCGGCCCTCCACAATCGGAACATCACGGTGGCCTTCCGCTTCAGCTCCTTGTTTTCTGCCCTTAAGCAGCTTATCTCTGCTCGCGCATCCTTATACATGCGTTGGAGCAGAGCCAGCTGGGAGTTTAATTGCTTGCACCTCATTTGTCCTACCTGCAGCCGGTGCGACAAGTTTGGTGACGCCGTCATGGACTCCACAATGCCTTCAAAGTATACTGATTTAGCCTCCACATCCGTTTGCACTGCCATTTTTTTGCTCCACCGACTGCATCGAAAGTTCAACGGGAGCAAACCCAGTGGTGTTTGGTTGAGGTTCACGGGACACCGCACCAGTTCTCTCTCCTGTGGCCTCGTTGAGATCGGGAAAGAGAGTGGACAGCCCACGGGAAGAGAGGCCATTTTTCTGGGCAACAGAGTGTTACAGGAATATCTCTCACACAGAGTGTTACAGACTATCTTCTCAGCAAAACCCTCTCTTCTCAGCAAACGAAAATTTTTCAGAGGTTTCTCTCAGTTTCTCTCTCGTTTCTGCCTCTCTCGCTTCGGTTTATTAAAGACCTGACCGAGGCAGCCACGCGCATCGCGCGCCTTTTGCGCCGACAACAGCTGGCACGCCTTTTGATGGCACGCCTTTGAGGGTGCGGCACACCTTTGAGGGGCACACTTTTGAGGGCTCGATATCTACATCATGTATATTTTTTGGGCAGCCTATATACACACTCATACAGTGTCTTCTACACCGGTCAGCTTTATCAATCCCTTTGTTTCACCTCAAACTAGGTTTTATCTTCACACCTATTTGAGTTTGAGGGGGGGTTATACACAGTATCATGTTCAAGCCACCTCATGGCGCACTCCCAAGTCGCCCCTTGGTGCATCCACCACAACCTTTCTACACACGTCCGACATGACCCCATAAACTGTCCGACATGATTCCGGTCAGCTGCTACATCGGTCCGACATGACTCCCGTAAACTGTCCTGCTACAACGGTCCGACATGAACCCATAAACTGTCTTCTACATCGGTCCTGACATCGCCACACAGGTCCTTCTAACACGGTCCGACATGACCCCGTAAACTGTCCTGCTACAACGGTCCGACATGACCCGTAAACTGTCTTCTACATCGGTCCTGACACGACCACACAGTGTCTGCTACAACGGTCCGACATGACCATAAACTGTCCCGACTTGATCGGTCAGCTTTACATGCTACATCGGTCCGACATGACCCCGTAAACTGTCTTCTACAACGGTCCGACATGACCCCCGTAAACTGTCCTGCTACATCGTCCGACATGACCCCGTAAAACTGTCTTCTACAACGGTCCGACATGACCCGTAACTGTCCTGCTACAACGGTTCGACATGACCCCATAAACTGTCTTCTACATCGGTCTGACACGACCACACATGTGCTTCTACAACGGTCGACAAAGTTTTAACAAAGCAGATGAGCCAGCATGTGTGCACCTTCGCTACGTACAGCACGACATGACTTCGCCAGATCCAGACTCACCACTTCCTCACTCGCCTCAACCAGGACTTCCTCCAGTGCCCTGTCACGATTCTGACGATTCCAACGCTCGTCTCATCGGTTATATCGCCTATATATTTCTCTTTGCCATGCTTATGCTAGTGGGAAAACTATATGTGCAGATCGGAGAAACGAAAAAAATTATCAATATGAGGTTGCAAGTGTGATTATTTTTCTAGTATCTCACTGCAGTAGTCTTTTATACACTTAGGTCAAGTTTGGCAAGTTGTCAAAAAATTAAAAAGTCAAAAAATTAAAAAGTTATCACTATTTATCAAAAGTCAAAAATTATGATTGCACAACTCTCAATCCTAATTTTTCCTGTACACTAATTTATACAATTTTTAATACATATTTTTCCATAAAAAGTCAAAAAGTTAACCAAAATTCATATTTTTTTCTCAATTTTTTAGTCTAAAAAGACAAAAAGTAATATTTATTTAGGAAACCAAATAACTCCGTAATTTCAATTTTAGTGATGTGACAGTCAATTCATAAATATAGAATAATATTCTTTTATATTATCTCTAATAATTAATTAATTATATTCACTTACACATTGATAATGAAAATAGAAAGTAGACTTATATATTATGTTTTTTTTATATTAATATATTAACGATTTTGCACCCATGTGCAACTCAAAAAAAAAAAAAAAAAAATTAGTAAA
>NW_021024699.1:651057-710697 GCF_004153795.1 Camellia sinensis
TCCAAAATGGGTTAATCCCTAAGTTGATCTGATAATCATAACCTATTTAACGCTCAAGCGTGGACTTTAAAAAAAAAGTGTTTTTAAAAAAAGTTTTTAAAAAAAAAGGGAAAATTTTTTTTTTTTTTTTTTTTTTTTTTTTTTTTTTTTTTTTTTTGAAAGAAGCAGTTCACGGTTCGTAACAGGCCATTACGGCACCGTTACGACTGCTACAACAGCTGCTACGGCCGACACACCTGTGAATTCAATCACATCACAAAAGCGACTATAACGGGTGGCAGTAACCGTCACAATCGTTACCTCACGACGTTTCGTAACGATTGCGACTATTTTTTAAAATCTTGCTGATTTGTAATTTACTTTTGATCTTTTCACTGATTTGCAAATTCCCTAAAAAATACAACTTCGTCTGCCCACTGAATCGTTGTCTTCCTCTTTTTACTTCTCTCTTTCTTCCTCTCCTTTTCCACCCACACCCACACAGCAACCTAATCATTCTTTCATCCTTTTCGCCGCAACCAACCCCTCCTCCGATATCTATATGCAAATAAAATAGACTCTTGTATTCTTCTTCGGCTTGATTCTCTCCAATTGTCTTTATAGACAATCCAGTCCAGCTAATTGTGGTCATATTTTCAATCTATTTTGACAATATAAACAATTCATTTTATAGAATAAGATAATTATTTATATTAAAAATTAAATTAATCATATATTAGAAATCTCTCATGATCATATTTGTGAGAAAATTAATTAGAGTTCGTTTGGAAAGTGGGTTGTCCTTTTGGCTATTTTAGCCTGGGATTAAAAAGCCTAATTTGAGATAGGTTTTTTGACCTTTTTTATTTTTATGAGAGAAAAAATGAAATAATTATAGACTGGATATGATGTTTTGTCTTATTAAGCTAAAAAATTTATTTTATCTTTTGTAACTAAAATAATCCTAAATCCAACCTAACCCTTCTTTCCAAACGAAGGCTTAATAGACTGTCTAATTTCAAAAGTAGTCCATCTATTTTTTTTCAAACAAATAAAGCTAGATCAAATGGCCATGTCTAGTCAATTTAATTATTGGTATACATGACACGCTTACAAAATGAGTCATTTAAATTATCGATGTAAAGTTCGTGATGACCTCCCTTAAGGGGTTGTTTGGGAAGTGAGTTTGGGTGGGTTTGAGACTAAAATAGTCACAAAAAATAAAATAAGCTTTTTAGGTCTAATAAAATAAAACATCACATCTAATCTATAATCATTACATTCTTTTTCTCATAAAAAAGTTAAAAAAATCAAAAACTTCCCAAATTAGGCTTTTTTACTCTAGACTAAATCAAAAAATTAAAAAATCAACCTACTTCCCAAACCAAGCCTAAGCAAATTGGATGGTGAAGCCTGACCCCTTCAACTATGAACTGTTCACTGTTGCCATGTAAATTTTTCCTTTAATTAGTGATATATTACCACATCTAATCTGTTTTTGACTCGAATATGATCCACAATCTTATAAATAAAAATAATAAGTGTGTTTGGATTCAGTTTTCTGAATTTAGTTTTTTGAAAAGTATGTTTTTTATTTTTCATGTTTTTTTAGTTTTATTAAATATTCTTAAAATTTTAAGCATTTTTTTTTACTCTTTTAGATATACCTTACTTAGATGTATCTAAAAAATAAAATATTTGTAAAAAAATATTTTGAAAAATTAATAAATATACAAAAATATAAAAAATATACTGAATTTTCGTATTCTTTTATATTTTAAAATATTTGGTGAATTTTTTAAAGATTTTTTCGCAAAAATTATACTTTTTAAGGTATTTATGTAAAGTGTGTCTAAAAATTAAAAAAAAATGCTTAAAATATTAAAAAAAAATTAGTAGAAACAAAAAAAAAAAAACGAAAAACAAAAAAGTAAAATTTTATGAAAAGTATTTTAAAAAATCCAAACCAAACAATGTAATATTAATAATAATAATAAGTTAAACAATTTTCAAACATATTGACAATCTAAACGCAAACCTTCAAATCTTGTGTTGTGTCCATCACAAGCCTTTATATAGGCCCTGTTGATTGGGGATATCCCTTTGACCAGGTACAGGGGACAAAAATATATATATATAAATGGGTTTTATTTTTCACTACGGGGTTATTACATCTCAATGATGTTAGGAAAAAAAATACAAATTCATGAAAAATTTATAAATTTAATTATTAATATTTAGAAAAATTTTCATTAATTTGTAATTAATTTTTTCACATCCCACTGATGTGATATTTCCCCTTTCTTTATCCTTTGTTTGTTATACGCTTCAAGCACAATAGTATTGGATATCCCTCACCATATGATATAAGTTATCATTCAATAATAAAAATAATCACTCTCTTCTAATTAATTTTATATTTTACTCTAATCAAACATAATATAAGTGACCTATAAATATATATTATCTATCTCATATTCTCAATATATTATATCACATCTTATACCTCTAAATATTACATATATTTCTCAACTCCTTATATTCAATTTCGACAATTAAACAAGTCCTTATTGTATGTCTTCCTGAGTCAACACTGCAACACCAAAAAGCAAACAGGGTGGGACTCACAATATTACAAAAAATCTAATTAATAGTTAGACAAACAACTTTCATACGCATTGGGTAATTTTGGGTAATTTGGTGAACTTTGTTGTAAGTTAAAAGTAGATAATCAAAAACCGAAATTTTAAACACTCAATTCCAAATATGTAGATAACCAAATTTTTTTAGCTTATTTCTACTAATAAATTATAAGCTGAAGTTATGCTAACCAGCCTAGCTAGACTAAAAGTAAAAATAAAAACTATAAGCAACTATTATATTCCAAACAGTCCAACATATGCCTCTATTGTGGGTGATTCTATTTTTACTCAAATAGTAATTCAGTACGCTCAACTAAAATAATTTTGAAATTTTAATTCCTATAATACCTTCATGTAAATTTACTAATAAGGACTATACATATTAAATCCTAAAATAAAATATTTTTTTTTTCTCATAGTACACTCTAATCACATATACGTATTGTTCATATTCAAGTCACTTCATCTTCTTCTTCCTCAATCCAAAATTCTAATCCATTCCACCAAAACTTACAATTATTAGTAATAATAATATTGGGATTATATGTTACCATCTCACCATGTGTAAAAGTAAATTTCTACACTTGCCCATAGGATTAAAGGGTTGTTTGGGATGTTTTAAATAAGTATACTTTTTGACTTTTTATAAAATATGGGTTGGGTTTAAAGTGATGTGGTAGAGAGGTGATGTGACTTAAATAAGGTGATCTGACTTAAATAAGATAGTGACTTTTTGACTTTTTAACTTTTTGACTTTTTTAAGGGATACCAAATTTGGCCTTATTATGAGGAATCACCTAAACCTAGCCTTTAAAAAAATTTCCGCTATGCTTTGTCCACCGTCCACGGCACAACACAAAGGGGGCAAAAATACAAAGACTCTGCTTGGTTGTGATTTGTAAACGTGTTTCTACACGTGCGTTTGAGTATGATGTTTGGTTGTTGTTTTGGAATCAATTTTCACGAGCTCTGCAGAGAGCTCTGTGCATCAGCCGCTGTTTTTGTGAAAATTTTGCCTAGGGGAAGACCGCCTGGATGTCCTCCGCTGTACAGAATTTTTTTTTTGCAATTGATTTCTATAATTGGGAAAAATATTTTCTGAAATTTTTTTAATTTTTAATGTGTTTTAAAATAATTTTGAGTTGTATGTTTAGTTATGAGTTGTAAATTTTTGTATCACATATCAAATATTGATAAGCTACAGCAGTCCAAGCTACCAAATCACACAGATCAGTCCAAGCTACCAAATCACACAGATCAGTCCAAGTCCAAGCCATCAGAGTCCAAGCCACCAGATCAAACAAATCAGTCCAAATCCAAGCCATCTGTTGAAGACACTCAAGGGCTGAGCACGTGTATAAAATTGAGACAGTTATCATCCACTTGTGGTTGTTAGCATTCTGTTAAGTTGTTATCTAAACTCAACTATGGTTAGTTAGTTAGGATATTGAGTTAGATAGTTATAATTTCTGTATAAAAAGGAAGCTGTAGTTGTATGTGTGACATATACATTTTGTTTGAAATGAGAATCTGATATTCAAAATTCCTTTATGGTATCAGAGCATTTGAGCTCCCTCGAGCATTTTCTATCTTCAACAACAATCCAGTAATGGCAGAAAATCTGCAAGATGCTACTATAAGAAATCTACAAACAACAATGGCAGATTCAATCTCTGTTCCAGGTTCTGCAGATATCTCCATGTTACCTTCAAATCTCACTCTTCTTATCTCCAATCTCAACTCCTTTGTTCCAAAAACAAATTAAAAAGATAGCACATGTTTCGTCAGTCTCCAATCATGGGCTAAGACATCACTTTAGGCGAGGAATAAGGGCACCACATCACTACGACCAGGGACGGATCCAGAATTATGACTTTGAGAGAGTTACTCTATAGCTTAAAAAAATTGGGGAGACTACTTTATATAATTTTAAATTTATCTAAAAACAATTTGGGAGTGCGAATTTCTATAATTTTAAAATTTTTAATATAATATATGATATTTTTCATTTTGGGGGGTGCGGCTGCTACACCCCGGGTCTGTCGTACGACGACCATCTATGTAATATTTTGAACAAAATATTGAAAGTTTGCAGGGCTAACCAAAAAGCCCTTCGGCACCGAGAAACTCAATATTGTTCATATATTTAGTTTTTAGTGGTTTTTTTTTTTTTTTTTTTTTTTTTCAATCAGATCTTATACAATGTAAAAAAAAAAAAAGAAAAAAAAAAAAAAAGAAGATGATTTTAGTCTCCCTATAATGAAATCAATAGAAAAAAAAAAGTAACGATTTAGAGGAGGAGAAATTTTATTGAACTTTTGTGGTGGTGAAATGGAATTTGAAAATTATCGTAATTAGAGATGAAGGATGAATGTATTGGGACAAAGAACCAAGAAGATTGTGAAAAATCAGATAAATAAAAAAAAAAAATAGAGTAAATCTAATAAAATAATAAAAAAAAAATCTTCTGGAATGATTCATATTTAAGTCTTTTTCTGTTATTTTCGTAGAACCAGCAAAAGCTTCTTCTTTGGCAATGACGAGGCTCTTGATGATGATATAGGGGAACCAAGTTTGTTTTTCTCGTAATTTGTTTATTATTTGGGTATATCATAAATTATAATTTTATTTTAAAGAGTAATTTGTGAAAAAATATAGGGTATATTAAGAGTAAATTATAACTCTAAATAGTAATTTATTAGAAAATATTGAAAAATTAGACATACTAAGGCCTAGTTTGGGAAGACTAAACAAGTGTACTTTTTGACTTTTTATGAAATATGGGTTGGGTTTGAAGTGATGTAAAGAAGAAAATATCGAAAGCAGACTAGGTCGGCCCTCCAGTAGACTCTAGGCACTTTCTCAAGGCCTCTACTTTTTCAAAAGCCCAAATTTTACATCTTTGAATTTTTTAGAAGTTTTCTCAAAATATATACATATATATATATTTGTTTAAAGATACTGCAAAGTAAAACAAAAACAAAAATAAAAACAAAAAAAAATAAATTTTTTTAAAAAAAAAATAAATAAATCTCCTTTAATAACCTGCTTATATATCAAAGACCCATAAAAATCATTATACAAAAGTTCAATAAAATTGTACGGGGATGAAATATTCTCAGTCTTCCGTACTCTTTGAATCCAAACTTCACGTAACGTTGTTTAACCAGTGAACAGAAAGATGGTGAGCTGTCTGGCAGTGTACTGCCAAATAAATCCTCTGATGATAAAGTCAGCACACTTGGAGAAGAAGAAGAAGAATGAAAAGAGCACTATAGAGAGAGAGAGAGAGAGAGAGAGAGAGTTGGGAATTCCTTTAGATTGCTTACCACTAACGTCTCAATGTTTCTCCCTTTCAAGGCTAGCCATGTAGCCTCAAAGATTGTGGACGCACTACTTCTGCTGTCCTTTTCTAGGCAGACGACTATACTCCCATCTACCTTCCTCACATGTGTAGAGACCAAAACCTTCAAACAATATTTGTCGAACTGCCAAAAGGTATTGACGCATACCAGGAGTGGATTTTCCCTTCCTTACCATTGGTCCAGGTAGCTTACACAACCGAGATATCACTTGAAGAGACAAACATCACAATGGACAGGAACTGCCGAGCTATATCAAATCGGTCCATCTTGATTGACTGGACATAGGGCGCACAGTTCGTCATCTCAGCTTCACCTTGCTATCTCGTAAGACATCTCGGCCCAAAGCATCCGTGCGGATCTAACCAAATATCGGGTTTCGCAGAATCATAGCTTGGTTGAACACCTGCATGCCTCCACATTCTAGGCGACGGTCTGCTCGACCTAACGTAATGGGCCGAGGAGCCGTGTTAGTGTAGTTCGGTCAGGCACAGGGTCTTTGGCCCTTGCAAGGCCCACCACCATATCCCGCACTGCTGTAACTTGTCCCACTTGTTCGGCGCAAATGTCACTCTCAAAAATAAAACTCCCCTAGTCCATGTCCATAGACTCTATTTAAAGTCCCCGATAATAAAGGCATTGAATCTCATCTTAATTAATTACAAAATGAGGGAAGTTGTTGAGACGAACACACATACTGGAACCGACTAACATGGATTGTCTTCATTAGTGAAAGGTTTATTAGCCTCTCACATTAACCAATTCAAATCATGGAAAATGATATATAAACCCAATTTTTAGACCGAGTGGTGTGTAAAACAGATGATTAGCTGATAATTAGATAAAACATGAAAGAGAGAGAGAGAGTTATCTTAAATATAATAGGTTGTTATATCACTGAATTTGAAAAGTTGGTGTAATTTTTGGGTTAGAGTAGCACTACTCTAAAATCATTCACATTGGTTGGCTTTGGTTTCCATTTCATCAGGAACATCATTTTTCCTTACAAAATAATTACGCAAGGAAAATAAATTTAAAAACAAACTACAATTTGACAAACTATTGAATAATATTTAAATATAAAAAATTCTAACTATGAAATTTCGCTTATGGCCCCAAGAATATTGGGTTGGCCTGGAAGGCAAACACCAACAGTTGTTCACTTTGGAACCTAATGGTCTTTATATGGGGGAACAATTGTGGAATAAAACTGAAAATAAAGGAGAGGTCTCAATTCCTTATTGATCTTCATTATGCCTTCAAGCACTGGCAGAGAGAATGGTGTCTTTCCTTTGTTCATGGTTTGGTTTCCCTGTCTATGCACAAGGGGTGTGTTTATGGAACTACATAGCCAGCTCAAATACACCTAATGGGTATGTACGAGTGACTCGAGTTTTTAATAATGGCATGCTTTTATTGGTAATGAGAAAAAATTATTGATATGATTTTTTAGTAGAAAGGAATGGATTTTACAATTCAACTTATTTTAATACCCTGCCGGCTGAGGAACAAAAGCTTTGGCATCCCATGCATATGAGGTCTCATCCTTTTCTTCCATTGTTTACTTAATTTTATTATTAACTTCCCTACTCTTTCAATAATAGAAATAGTTATGTTACAACAAAAAATATTGTATGGTTCAGATCAAATCAGGCCTTTGGGTGAATCCACGTGTTCCAGAGATGGTTCAAAACTCTGAACTTAAAGATATTGCTAAAACATACGGAAAGTTGTGGTGCACTTGGCAAATTGATAAGAGGTAAGTAGTCCAATGTAGCTATGGCTTTTGTTTATATGTTTTTTTTCTTTGAGTCTTTTTGTATTGTTTTTTAAAATCTAATAGTCGCTACAATATATAAGAGATTTAAGTATTAAATTTTTATCCTTAAAAATGAAAATTTTATTGCCAAAAAATTAAGAGATCAATTTATTTTGTCACTAAAAGATCGTCTCGAAAAATCAAAATATTGATCTTTAGCAACGAAATTTTAAAATGTCACTAATAAATGCACTTTTAGTGACAAAACAATTTCATGCCAAAAAAGTTCATATTTTTAGAGACACATTTTGATTCCAAAATGATAGAATTTATCACTAAATGTCCAATTTGATCATTAAAAAAAAACAACAGTAATACTTTTGGCAACTAAGATATTTGGTTCTTAAAAAATGATTTTGTTTTTAAATTTTTTATCTCTAAAATCTTAATTTGTTATAGGGAGTGTTGTTATATGTCACTTGATAGATTTTTTTTCCGCCCCTCCTACATATATTCACATAATAAATGTTATATATATACATACATATAAATTCACCACATTCACAACATAATGGTGGGTTTAAGTATCTCTTGGATATGTTAGGTCCTAGATGTAAAAATGATGTTTATTGTGTGGGCTTCATATAAAGGTGAAAAAAATTGTGAAATTTAGTCGATAACATTTATCATCTTAGAGTATCTTTATGTTGTGTTTGGTTGAGGGATTTGGAAAGGGAAATGGAAAAGGTAGGTGAAATATGAATAAAACATGCTTAAATTTCACCTAGTTTCACACATCTTTTCCCTTTCCCTTTCCAAATCCCTCCTCAAATCCTCCAACCAAATACACCATTAATGATTAGTGCTAAAACGACAATGTTGCATAATATAGTGTCAAATTAAATGCCATATCTGTTAATATTTATTTAATATTGCAAATATCCTTATATGAAAGAAATATAAATGTTATTTGTGAACCCCATCATGAGAGATACAAGAGAGGAGTAATTTGTCAAACTTTGGAATTTTGCCAAATTTTGTGCAAAATTTGGCACAAAGTTTAGCATTGTTATAATTTGGCATGAAAATTGGTAGCCAATTGACGACAAATTTGAAAGAATTGTTTCTAGATTTTAAGTTTTCCGTGAATAATAACATGTTAGTAGAGAGCTCTTACAAAATCTAATATATAGTTTGGCAATATTTATCAAGAGATTTTGGGTATTCTATTTACATTTAAGGATAGTTTTTTTTATTATTTAAAAAATAAAGTGTATGAATTGTATGCATTTTGAGTATAAGTACACTACATCAAGTTTAAAAATATATCATATACATCATTTATGATTTTTTTTTTTTCTTTCCCTTCAGTGCCTAGCTTTTCAGGGTATTACATTTAGAATTAAAGATATTGTGTGGGGCTTTGTGAGATGAGTATTCAAAATTTGTGGATTTGAGTATTCCAACTATAAGGAGTCTAGTCTAAGAAACTGATGGAAACGGCTTTGATGTTGGCTTTGATGAACACGGGGATTGTGAAGCTTGAGCTGGTGACGAAGAGGGATGAAAAGTACAAAATATCATCCGACAATATGAAGAAATTGAGGGCGAATATTGAAACGCCAAAGGAAATGAATCCACATGCAGACTACTGGATAAAGACAGGGAAGGGTTTTGCTGTAGACATTGAGAAAACACCAATGGAATTGAGGGCACCTTTTCCACGAATATAACCTCCTCTTATCATGCAATAAAATCTAGCCAGGGCATGTAAGACTCAAAACAATATTTACCAGCAAAATTTGCATAAATTTTGGGGTTTTTTTTTTTTTTTTGATGTATATTGGTGGGAGTTTGCATTAACAAGTGGCCATGCTAGATTTGTCTGCTTGTGTCTAGCAAGTAAAAAATTATTAATTATATTTTTTATACGAAAAGTATTCATTTTATGTTACCTTTGAATGGTGTCAATTTATAATTTTTCTTTCCTTTTTTTTTTTCTTCTAGTTTGTTTTTCTTTTTGGCTGTGTAATTTTTTGTTTTAAAATAATTTTGATTTTGATTTTGATTATGAATACCGATGAAAGTGGAAATCTCTTTAATTGTACATTTAATATTTTGAACAAGATTGACACAATTGAATTTTTCTTTTTAATCAGAAAAAAAAAATGAGAATTTTATTGATGAAATAATCTATATAATAAAGCAGGATGGTTTTTGAATTTGTCCTACACACATTTGTTTTACTAGGACATTTGGATGGTTCAGATTTGTTCACATTATAAAACAATAACTGAGATATATTTTCCAAAAAAATATTCTACATATATATTTAATTTTTTCTGCTTCTCTCTCTTTTACTTTTTCCTTTTCTCACCCATCTTCTATTGTGGGGAGGTGGTTTGGAAATACTCTTTGGATCCAATGGGACGCTCGAGATCCTCAGCTAGTAACCTGAAAAGGAATGAACACTCCGGTCGGGGGTGCCAGAATTATTACTCCGACGGATCAGTCAGTATATCCTCTCTTGATTGCTTGTATCTTAAGTTAAGCATACTAGTTCTCACATGGCTCTCTTTGGTTGATGTTCTTCTATTTATATCCTTTTTTGGGCCTCAGGGTTGGGCCCACCTTTAATCCACCGTGTAACTATTTACACGGTTCCTTTTGTTGCAAACCACTCTTCACTCGGCTCCTCGCTCAACTGGTTATGTGGCCGATTAGGATACTTTTGAATTTGTATAAGACAGGGCCGAATACAATGTATATATCCCGATTCTCCAAGTTCACTTATTCGGCCTCTTTGCATCTCCTAATACTTGGCTCCCGCAATTGCCCTCCAAACACTCCACAAACAACAGTTAGCTGGTGTGTTTGGTTTTGAACTCGAAAAGTCAGAGCCGAAATTCGGCGGCTAACCTCATTCCAACGCGAATGTCAGAGCTCACACGCTTTTCGATCATCATTACAACTTCCCGCCCCTTCGTACGCTTCTTCCATTTATTATGATTTAAAATTTTGTCGTCTTTTCGAATGTATACACATTTTTTGAATACTTGAAGCTCTTGGTGTGCCTTCCGATTCACCTCTGCAACCTCCTTTTATTCCTCATTGTCTTCTCTGCCTCTTGTAAGTTCTCTTCCTCTCTATTTCGAATCCCTTTTCCTAGTTTGTTTTTAGTTTAGCATATTCCATAAACTGACGAAAATAGCAAAGCATTTGAAAAACCTCCTTTCTGCGAATCGAACCTCTGTCTTTCGACGCCATTTTTTCATCCTTGATGACGTCCGTCTGTCACTTGTGACAGACAGCACCCTTGATATGGAGAGGGCTGATGAAAGCACAATCGTCTTCCTTCTCTTATCAATTGCAGAGGGCGGAGTCCGTTTTCCCCTTCACCCATTTCTTAGGGTCGTCCTTCACCATTAGGGTCTAATCTCTTCCCAACCTAATGTAAATTTTTTTCAAATCATAATGGGAATTATAGAGTTAAATCGTCACCTTAGGATTAATATCGGCATACCTGCTATTCGGCATTGTTATGCCTTGGCCAAGTCTTCTGGCCGACATGGGCGCTATTTCCTTAGGGCCAAGGACATCGACCATCAATTAGTGACTATGCTTTCCAGCTCTGGCAAGCGAGTTGATGATGTCATATCGTTGTCCGAGGTAGCTGGGAATTCGGCGAAAGCGAAGACCGTCTAGATCCTATTCCTAGACGGAGAGGCGAACTAGGTGGCCATATAGCTCCTTGCGTTTATCTTTCTTATATTTACTCGGCTTTATTTTTGTGGTCTCATGGTTTTACTTGTGCAGGAAACGATTTGAAGAAAGTTTTGGTTTCAACCGACGACGCCGTTCTTGCGAAAATTAAAGTCGTGCTCCAATACTTTGGCCGTCCAAACCTTCAGAAACAAGGAAGGGCGGCCCACATTCTTCTTCGATACGAACCGAAGTATACGACATTTTCGGCGGCAGAAAACATCCTAGTTCCGAGGGGCGAAGAGTCACTTACGGCCCTTATCTTAACCAACTTCAAAAACTTGAGGCAAGTAGGTTTTGAGGCATCCGATTCGGGGCAGGTAAAGGTAGCCGAGGAGGTCGCTGAGGAATCAAACCAGTCTGAAGCTGAAGTAGACGAGGCTTTGAAGTTGGCCTTTGAGGAAGCCGGCCTCAATTCATCCAACCCTACATCCACCTCAGGCCGAGGGGACGCTTCCTTCGAAGACATCTTTATAGATTTAGGAGACCTTCCCGGCGCATATCCTGAGGACATGGTTGGGTTGTCACTCACACAACTTTCCAAGAAGAAAAACATCGAAAGAATGGCCGCCCGGTGAAGAGCCGAGGCCATCCGATCGGAAATTCTAGCCGCTGCCGATACTGAGCCCTTCCTATCTGTCGTTGAGGAAGAAACAGCTCAAACCGAGGAGGCCGAGATGGAGTTGATAGAGCGGGTGGATTAGGAGGCTTAGCAAATGAGGGAGAAACGCCCCGCCGAGAAAGAAGCCGTGTCCACTAAGGAGCAAGTCGATAAACGGCCGTGCATTGAGGAATCGAATTTGGTTGTTCCGTTCACTATTCAACCAAAGATAAGGAACATGCCGATTTTCTCTAGCGCATCAGCTTTAAAAGACTCGGCTGTGGCCTTGAGCATGGCCTCTTCGATCTCCTTGTCGGTTAACAGAGTCGTATTTCAGACTGAGCCAGATCTACTGTCGATTACATTAGCTGCTCAGTCAGCCTTATTGGTACATGCTTTATATGCAGTCTTCCGCCTAAATACATTTATTTTTATTATTATTTAACTCTATTTCCTTATTTTGCAGACGGTCGGCAAGATAGCCGAAACAGGCTGCCGTCAACATGACGCTATAGAACAGATCGCCTTGCTGAAACTGAAGTTGAAAATGAAAAGAGCAAGGCTGTGGAAGCCTTTCAAAGAGCCGATTCCGAAGCGGCGAAAGCGGCGGAGGAACGTGCGAGGGTCGACTCTAAGGCCGAGAGTGTGAGGAATTCCAACCAGCTAAGGCTGGCTGCCGAAGACAAGGAAAAAGCGAGTGAGGACGCACTCCAGCTAGCCAAGGAGGTGATTGCCAAGTTGGAAGCTGACTTGGAATAATCGAAGAAGGCGAAGGAAAAAGCCGGCTCCGTGGTTTCCAAAGCGTTCCAGGCTGGACAAAAAGCCGCCTTGGAGAGCTATGCGAAGGAAGTGCCCAAATTCGAGAACCAAGGCTTCAAACACGGCTAGCTCAAAGCCCTTGCTACCGCGAATGTGGCATTGGCCCAGCCGATTCCATTCGAGCAAGTGGACGTTGAGCCGCTGGAGTCTGACCCTAAGGATTGACTAGGGTGACATTTTAATTTTTGCTACGCATCTTCCCTGCAAGGTTGTAAATTTTTGTTCAGCAGATTTCTGTTAGTTTAAGGTAGTTTTCATGTGTAAAATGGCTACTATCTGTACTCAATTTAATAATGAAAATTCTCTTTGCTTGAAAATTTCCTTTGCTCTTCGCTATTATTTGTGCTCAATTTTTGCTATTGATGAATAGTGTTCCTTTTTACTACTATGGATAAAATAATTGTTGTCTACTGTGCTTACTAGCTATCGATCCAACAGGATGTAGGATTATGAGATGAGTGAATTAAACATCCGTGAACACCTGCCGATTAGATAACAGTATCTTGGCAATTTAGTAGCTTATCCGTCTTTCAATTTATCCAAACAAGTGAATCGGCTCAGGGCCTTGTCGTCTGGCCGATTAGATTCATGAATCTGCCCTTACCCTGGCCACTGTATGAACTGGAACGCCGAATAATATTAGTTCGTGGAGTGATTGGCACGGGTGGATCGACACCGGGCTTAGATATTTAGCCGATTGGATTAATAAATCTGCCCTTACCCCAGCCAATGTATGAACTGGAACGCCGAATGCTATCAGTTCATGGAGTGAATGTGGCACGAGTGGATCGGCGCCGGGCTTAGATATTTGGCCGATTGAAATAATAAATATGCCCTTGCCCCAGCCAATGTATGAACTGGAACGCCGAATACTATCAATTCATGGCGTGGCTGTGGCACGAGTGGATCGGTGCCGAGCTTAGATATTTGGCCGATTGGATTAATAGATCTGCCATTGCCCTAGCCAATGTATGAACTAGAACGCCGAATACTATCAGTTCATGGAGTACCTGTGGCACGAGTAGATCGGCACTAGGCTTTTGACGTTTAGCATTAATCAGTTTAGCTTCTGATTATCTATAAAATGCTATGTTGTGATTCATTTTTTTACTCCAGAACAGAAAAACTCATTTCAACACTGAGAAAATGAAATTGAAAACCTAATCAACAATGCTGATAATTACAGCAGGAAATGTGGCACTGTGTGAGAGAGAATTAGTAAGTACTAGTTTGAACTAAGATAGAATCCCAATTCATACTGAAAAACAGGTATTGAACTAAACTGAAAAAAACAAAAACAAAAAAAGAAATACAAATTGCAAATAGAAAGAAAGAATTGTTAGTCCATACATCTGCAACAAACCCAAATAACAAAATAATAATTAATGATTTTAATAAACTAAACACTGGATTTTCAAAAGTCACATTTGTCTAAATCTTCACCAACACACTCACAAAATTCACATATAAACATCAAAAGATGTGCATTTCATAAAATCCCCCATTTGGTTGTCAAGAATTCTAAAAGAGAGAACAAATAAATAAAAATAAATGTAACTAACTCTAAATCACACAATGTTATGATAATCTGAGGATTAAGAATGTATACAAGTGAATGGAAGATTCAAAATCCCAATTTACTGAGTAGCCAAACAGAGGACCAAGACCTATTTGAGCAGTTTATCTCTACTATTATTTGTGAAGAACACCATATATATAAAGTCACATGATACTTCAAGAGTACCTGCCTCTTCACCAGATTCAGTTTGCAAATTGGGCATCCAATTTGAGCATTGGACTTACAAATCTTAAAGCAAGAAATTCAACTCAATATTTAATGAATTAAAAAATAAATAACATAAACTATTAACCAACAAGGGATGGTTTCAAGAGTACTACTGATAAACTATTAACGCAAATTTGGCATCCAGATTGTTAACAGTCAACAATAAAGCTACTGAACTACTTCATGAGACCCCATGTAACACACGTAGTAAAATAAATGAAAACACCCAAAATATGAGGAATCAAGACAAACCTACCTCAACTTGGTACTCATGTTGCTCCCCAGAGGTCTCCAGAGCTTTTTCTTTTTCACTAACATCGGCTTCGCAAAGAATATCTCACCAACTCGATCGTCGATCACCTTTTGGCGTCGCTCGCTGTAGATCATTGCTCTCGGGAGCTTCTTCATGTAGATCGTTGCTCGCGTAGATCGTTCGTTGTTCGCCGTAGATCGTCGCTTGTGTAGTCGTTGTCGGTAGATAGATGGGTAGGGTTTTGGAGAGAGATTGTTTGGTTTGTGTTTCTCAAAAAATTTTGGGAAAAATTCTCTACAAATAAGTTTTCAAAAGTAATCAAACCAAACAAATTTTCCCAAATTTTTTTTTCAAAACTTGTTTGGTTTACAAATTTTCCAAACAAATCTCTCTCTCATACACATCAAATCAATCACTTTTTCCAAAACTCTCTCTCAAAATAATTTTTCAAAACATCTTTTGAAAAAAAACCAAACCAAACAAATTTTCGTACTTTTTATCTCAAAACATGTTTCTCAAATACAAACCAAACAAGGCCATAGTGTCCCTAAATCTGTTCTCAATCTTCTAGACAACTCTAGTCAAGATTTTATACAAAATGTAACTAAACTAATGGCCTTATTTGGTTTGTGTTTTGAGATATTATTTCAAAAATAATTTTTTGGAGAGAGTTTAGAACATTTAAAAAAAAAAATTGTTGTATATTTTGAAAATAGTTTTTAAATTTCGGATGATTTGATTTTTTTTGTAGTTGAATAAATGGGTGTGAGAAAAAAGTAATTGGTTGATGTGTAGTAAAGAGAAAAGTGATTTTGGACCTTTTTTTGCTGCTACTACTAGAGACAAGCCTCACCTCTATTTTTTTTTTTGAACTTTTTAATTTTTTTAGATGGGAAAAGCTATGAGCACCGTTACGTTATTATTAACATAAACCAATTAGGTTATTATTCAAACTCTCAAAAATGGAGAGCATTCTTTTTAAATTTTATAAGAGCATTATTATTGGATTTGGGGTTACAACTGTGTTTGATGTAGCCTATGAGACTTGTTTTGGATTTTATTTTAATAATTTAAACGTAAAAAATTAAGTTAATCAAATATTGATAATTCTTTCATCAAATCATATTTGTATTTAGTTTGATACATATATAATTATTTTTTTATATATACAAATATGTTTTGATGAATGAGTTATTGATATCTGATTAACTTGATTGTTTATAGTATATTCTTCTCTATATTTTTTAAAATTTGGAAAGTTTAAATCATCAAAATAAGACTCAAAACGAGTCCCATAGACAGCACAATAGTCATGTCAATTATTATTCAAGACCAAAAATTAGATTCACTTCTCTAAATATTAACTAATTATATTATTTACATATCATTGAATCTAAAAAATAAGTTTAAAAAATAAAATTGTATATCATTTTTCATTTTGTTATAATTAACAAACAATTTTGAATACGTGTCACAATACAGAAATTTAAAACCATTGCTACATGGTTTACTCACTAGTAGACGGACACAACAACATTACAAATTCAAAATTTATTCAAAAAAATAAATTAACAGTTCAAATTTATTTACTCAGGTACCTTACTTTTCATCAAGAAAAATATTAAGCATCTTAAATATTTTATTAATATTTTTATTAAATATCTTACATCTCTATAAGACATTTAATAAAAATATTAATAAAATATTTAAAATCTTTAACATTACTATATCAATTTAACTTTCACCATAAAAATATATTCAAAATAAATTATAAGTCAACATTTTTGCTTTTGCAGTGGATAATTGTTTGCCTGAAGAGTGTAATACGATTCAATCAAACGTTTCCTACACGTGGCAACAGGCCTCAGCAATGTCAGCCACCTCAACCTTATGCGTGTAACCCTCACAAGCACCCACGTCATCATGCACACACCTCACCATCATCCCCTCACTCTTATGTACCATCGATCCTGTCGTCCTGCATTCAATGTCCTTCCCAAAGTGATCCTCCAAGGCATCAAACGAGAGAGACTTGAGCCCTCAAAACATATCTGGGTTTTCCAATGGCTTCATCAGGGGGAGAAATACCGGGACTAGTGCCGGAGAAAGGCGAGCCAATTCCGCCGGGGAAGCCGATGTCGACGGAGCAGCAGTTGCTGGACAAAGGTGCTCAGATGATGCAGTCTCTCAACCCTGTCCACCAGATCAAGGAGCACGTCTGCACCTTTGCTTTGTACAGCCAAGATCTCACTCGCCAGATTGAGACTCACCATTACCTCACCCGCCTCAACCAGGATTTCATCCAGTGTGCCGTTTATGATACCGACGACTCCCACGGTCGTCTCATCGGTACACCTCTCTCTCTCTCCCTCTCCCTCTCTTTCTGTGTTTGTTTTGTCGTTGTATGTGTGGATTAATTGATGGATATAATATTTGTTGAGAAATTCTACTATACACTCTCTCTCCTATATTTTCTTTTTGGTTATGACTTACTTTACTAGTGAGATTTTTTTATTTTTTTTTAATTTCTTATATGTTGTTCGGTAATGCATTTTTTTTTTCTTAGTTAGAAGTTATGATTATTTTTTTAGAGAAAAGTTAGGAATCATGAAATTTTCTTCACGAAAATGATCATGAAAGATTTATGATCTTTGAATTTTCTTGATTAGTATATGTGTTTTATCCTAAGTGTAATTCAAGGGTTACAAAACTTTCATGATTATTTTCATGAAAGGCTTTTCATGATACCTAACATTGCTGATTTTTTTAAGTTATAAAGTGTATATGGTTAGGGGTGTAATAATGGTCGGTCCCTGTAGACCTAGGCTTGGGCTAGCGTATGCGGGCCTTGCAGGCTCCTCCTTTTGGCAAGACAGGCCAAGCCAGCCTATGTACCAAAAAGTGAGGCCCAAGCCTAAGCCCAGGCCCACTCAAAATACAGCGAGGCTGGGCTTAAAACCGGCTTGGGCAGGCATTTTTTTTTCGAAAAATGAACGATAAATATATTATCTATGTAGATTATTTATTATGGATAAAAAATAAAAGAAAAAATTGTGCTAGAATATTTTAGTTAAAATTAATGAAATGTTTGGTTATGTTTTTATGTATGGTGGTATTTAAATTTAATTATGTATGATTTATATTTTTTAATTATGAACTTATAATTAAAAAAGTATGCAATTATATAATTTTTTTTCTTTTGAAATGAATAATTTTATATATATGAAAATGAAACTTTCAATATTATAATCATTAAATTAATTATATAACATTTATTGAATGAATAATTTTTATTTCAAAATAAAATAAAATATTACAAAAATTTATATCATTAAATAAAATAGATGTAGATTATTAATGATGGTAGAGTAATTGCATCACTATAGGTCAAGTACATCCCAACTAGGTTGGCACCTGCTAGCCTACCAATCATTTGCATTATACTCCACCTCAATAATCTAATAGAAAAAAATAACGACATGAAATAGTGAAATAAATTGTTGATCAATCATTAGAGGAGACAAACAATCCAGTCATGTTGCTCGAGAATATGCCATCCAAATTATTTTGAATTCTTTCATTTTTACTATAATTTTGTCTTTTCATAAGCGCATGTATATGATCTTTGAATATCATCAGTGCCTCAACCATTTGGGGTAAAAGCCTGCTGCGATAATTATTCAGCACCCGTCCACCTGCACTAAAAGTTATTTCTGAAAAAACTGTAGAAATAGAAACGGTTAGTATCACGAGCCATCTGTGAAACTACAGGCCACATAGTTTTATTTTGTTTTCACAAATCCAAAATGTCAAAATTTTTGAAATCATCCACTAATGGGCTTTCTAAATAAAGTTGTAGTTCATAACTACTTATGTTTGTATGTTGAGATAGTCTTCTACCTTTTATTGTTGAAAAAAAACACTTAATTTCCTGCCTTGAGATGAGACTGCTAGTGTAGTGCATATACGTGTATTTGCAAATGTAGGTGCCCTGTATTCTTCAAATAATGTTTTGCATGTTTGCATAATAGAGGCAAAGTGCTTTTGATCAGCGAAAATACATTCTAAAAATTCTTGTAAATTAATTTTTTACATCTATGATCAGTTATTATGGCTAAACGTAAAAGATGAGACAATGGATCAAAATATTTGTCAAATTTTGGCTTTCATTGAAATAATAATGGTTACATAATATTCATTACCCATATATTTTACGAAAATTTAATTATTTCTGCTAACATAAATAAAATAAATGGTGAAGTAGGAATATATATATATATATATATATATATATATATATATATATAAGAAAATAATTTTATTTTCTTGTGTATCGTCTTTGAAGGTAAATGCGGCTAAGGCTACTTAAAATCTTTATATAAAGCTACTTGGCGCCAATTAAGTTTTGCGGGACTCAGCACTCCTACTATTGATGATGTTGCAAAAACTAAATCAAATACCAAAAGTTTGCTAAAAAGAAACAAATAGTCATTTGGACTTTTATTTTATTACAAGAGTTCAACCAAAAACTACAAATAAAGAAAAGAAAAAAAGAAGAAGAAAACTCTGTGATTTATCCCCCATTTTGATTGTGCTAAATCTCGCCACCTGAAAGGGGTAACAGCTATAAGCACATAGCAGAGTGAGAAATATTATACTATGAGTATAAGGGCACAAAATAGCCATGGATAGTTATTTAAGCTAAAACATTAACATAATTTAAGTTGACTAAACAAAATAATTTAGTGGCAGAAACTGAAATATAAAAATTACGTAAATAACTATAACCACGGTACATAACAGAACAGAACATGGGTCACTGGAGTGACAATCAGAACAAGGGTCAATGGATCCATGACAATTAGAGGAACACAAAGTGGCCAAATAGGAGCCAAGAGTTATTTAAGTCCCCCAAGGCATGAGACTCCCCTGGTGGTACTTACAAAAAATAATTATTTACAAAATCATCATCAAATAATTATTAAAAGTTAAACAGACATATCTATTGATTTCAATTTAAGTAAACAAAGTTCAGAAAATAATTTGCGTAATTGAAACATTAACGTAACCATAAAACATAAATTATATAAAATAAATTGTGGTAACTCAAAACATTTGTAAAATAAATTATGATAACTCAAGACATATTTAAAACATGATATGGTAGCTCAAGGTATAATATAACTCACCTATATAAATTACTCTTATTATCCCTGTGCACTCGAACCTTACTTGCTACGCTCCTTCTCCTTTACCTCGTTTTGGTGATTCCTTATCAACTTCACCTCATTATTTACACTCACCCAATGTGTGAGGCCCAAGCAAAGGACATCACATGTAGAACACACGTGGCAACTTCTCACCCCTTGCCCTCCCCCCTGATTTATCTCTTGGTTTGACCCTTGTCTTTTACCACGAGTCACTTAGGTCTTTTGTAAGGGTTATTATCCTCTTTGGTAATCCACAATAATCCCTAAAATTACGTATGATTATAAGTGAGGTTCCTGTCTAAAAATCTCACTACCAAACTATAAAACATCACTTACTGCTTACTAAAATATTTAATATTTAAAATGCGGTGTTCCTACGTTACATCGAGCCATTCGAGATACTAGAAAGGATTGGTCTTATGGCATATCGTCTTGCGCTTCCACCCGAATTATCCAATGTCCACAATGTGTTTCACGTTTCGATGATTCGATGGTATCTTCGAGATCCAGAGCATGTTGGCGACTATGAGAACCTGGAAGTTCAAGAAGACCTCTCTTATGAAGAACAACCTGTACAGATTCTTGATCGTCGTGTTCAGGTCCTTCGAAACAAGACATTACCTCTCGTAAAAGTCTTATGGAGAAACCATCGTGTCGAAGAAGCAACATAGGAAACTGAAAGCCAAATGCGAGCCGAATACCCACACCTCTTTGAAAACTAAGGTACGTCAAGTTTGTAGGACTGGTAAGCTTTGGACAATCTCTCAGCAAGTGGCCAACTTGGCCACATCTAAAGCATGCTCCCGTGTCTCGACGACATTGTCCCCAATAAATCTTTCCACAAGTAGAGCAAGTTGGAATGATGCCACCTCTAGGATTTATAGAACCTTGATTGCTTGAACTAGTTAAACTAGTTGTGCCCGTATTTATCCTCTTGAGAGGCACGACATTGGGTCTTCTGTTATCTCCTTCCCAAAATCGCTTCCTTTGGCTTGGTTACCCAGAGTGCAAGGCTTTAATTCCCTTTTCCGCAATGTATGTTCAATCCACCACCTCCGCATAGGTTAGTAGTTTCAAAACCTCCAACCTATCCTTGATTTCAGTATCCAATCTTGCTTTAAATTTCCTAGCTTTTTGAGCTTCGGTGGAGATGATATATTTCACAAATCGAGCCAGTTGTGTGAACTTGCTCTCGTATTCAGCCACCGTCATAATTCCTTGCCTTAGATGTATGAATTTTGTCACCTTTTGTTCTCGCAGCGAATCTGGGAAGTATTTTGCAAAGAATACCTCCAAGAATCTTGCCCAAGTAACAATATCTTCTTTCTCCAGGATAAGAAGCCACCATTCTTGTGTATCGTCTTTGAAGGTAAATGCGGCTAAGGCTACTTTCTATATCTCTGTGCGAGGTAGCGAGTAGAAGATTTTCTCCATTTCCCTAACCCAAGCTTTTGCCATTAGTGGGTTTGGACCGCCAAAAAACGTGGTGGGTTTCAGATCTTGAAATTGTTTAATCGTAGTTGGTTCTTCTTGTCTCTCTGGTGTCCTATTGGTTATGCTGGTTTGCAAGGCCTGTAAAAAGTTGGTGACTACTCTTTCTATGATTTGCTCCATTGGGATGGTACCGCTGACTGATGATCCGGTTTCATTTCCATCGTTGCCCATTACTACAAGGTAAAATGATATAAGCGTGACATCACATTGATACAACGTCATATTTAACGTATTAGTTTTACTAGTTTTACTATCACATTAATATTACCACATTAATACCACATAAAACATCATATATACACCATTATTGCTATACATAAGGCGTTAGTCCAGTCGTCAAGAGTTAAT
Organism: Camellia sinensis; assembly: GCF_004153795.1. Taxonomy (NCBI): domain Eukaryota; kingdom Viridiplantae; phylum Streptophyta; class Magnoliopsida; order Ericales; family Theaceae; genus Camellia; species Camellia sinensis. The sequence goes on from NW_021024699.1 coordinate 673,073, forward strand.
GTCTAATCCTACTGATACAAAAATATAAGGATTAGACTAGTCATTGTCAGCTCCAAAAAACAAAGATTAGTGACATCTCTCGGTCATGGTCCTAGAATAGGTCACTGAGCCTCCACGAAAACTGGCTTTCGACGATTGGACAGTGGAACAGCCATGGGAACTCCTGCTGTACGAGGGACTCAAACTCCCATCCACCGAGCTCAATCCCAAAATAACGCCAAACTACCTTGACCATGTAGGTCGGTACACTGTGGTCATATCCCCAAAATTGCCGCCCAGTGAGCCGCACAGGTATCTCTAAGTATGTGGTACTGTCAGTGTAGTCCACAGCTAGGGTCTGGACAATGTGTTGTGGAGGAGGTGTCGTAGTCCCTTTCCTCTCGACAAAGCCTTGGGGTAAGGGAGCAACCAAGAAATGCGGATGTGCCAATCTAATGACGTGCGTGGGCCCAATGTATCTCTCTCGGGTGCTAGCTCGACTAAGACTCCAAAATAGGTAGTCCTCATCAGGGTCGGTCTGCAAATACACTCTCCTCCCCATGAGTCGGTCAATGTTAGGATGGGTCTGTCCGATAGCACTTTCTGAGTCTCCCCATCCCTCTAATAAGTTAGGGGTCAGATGCACTCCCTAGAGCGCGAACCAAATCAATTCTTCCTGGTGTGCCATGTCCTACAACACAGAAAAACTTAGCCTACCCAACATTTATTTAAATCATGTTGGACACAATATTTTATTTATTTATTTTATATTATGACAATATATATATATATATATATATATATATATATGATTAAACAATTATGATGTTGGACAAAATATAGTATTTATTTATTTTTTCTCTATGACAATATATATATTTTTATTAAAAAATAAAAGCTCTGATATCACTTTTGTCACAACCCAAACCCGGTACCCAAAAGCTTGGCGTCGCAACAAGATAAAAATAAAATAATTCTAAAATTTCTGTAGTAGCAACGCAACGGATAAATTAAATAAATTAAAATAAAATAATCGGGTACCAAGAGTTTGTTAAAAAGAAACAAAATAGCCATTTGGGCCTTTATTTTATTACAAGAGCCCAACCAAAAATACAGACAAAGAAAAAAAAAATTTGTGATTTATCTCCCATCTTGATTTCGCTAAATCTCGCCACCTGAAAGGGTAAAAGTTATAAGCACATAGCAGAGTGAGAAATATTATACTGTGAATGAATCTATAACAAACAAAGGACCAATAATTAATTATTTAAGAGGCACAAAATAGCCATGGATAGTTATTTAAGCTAAAACATTAACATAATTTAAGTTGACTAAACAAATTAATTTAGTGGCAGAAACTGAAATACAAAAATTACGTACATAACTATAACTACGGTACAGAACAGAACAAAATAGATCATGGGTCACTAGAGTGACAATCAGAACAGGGGTCAATAGATCCATGACAAACAGAGGACCACAAAGTGGCCAAACAGGGACCAAGGGTTATTTAAGTCCCCAAAGGCATGAGAATCCCGTGGTGGTACTTACAGAAAATAATTGTTTAGAAAATCATCATCAAATAATTATTAAAATTTAAACAAACATATCCATAGATTTCAATTTAAGTAAATAATGTTCAAAAAATAATCTACGTAATTGAAACATTAACGTAATCATAAAACATAAATTATATAAAATAAATTGTGGTTACTCAAAACATTCGTAAAATATATTATGGTAACTCAAGATATATTTAGAACATGATATGGTAGCTCAAGGTATAATATAACTCACCCATATAAATTACTATTATTATCATTGTGCTTCCTGAACTTTACTTGCTACGCTCCTTCTCTTTTAGTTCGTTTTGGTGCTTCCTTATTAACCTCACCTAATTATTTATACCCACCCAATGTGTGAGGCCCAAGCAAAGGACATCACACGTAGAACACACGTGGCAGCTTCTTACCCCTTGCCCTCCCCCTTGATTTATCTCTTGGTTTGCCCTTTGATTTACCTCTTGCTTTGACCCTTGTCATTTACCAAGAGTCACTTAGGTCTTTTATTAGGGTTGTTAAACTTATTTATTTTGATGATTTGTTTAATTATGTTTTAATTTATTTGAAAGAGAAAAATAGAATTCAAAATTTATTTTTGATGATTTATTTAATTATATTTTAAATCCAAAATTTATTTTGATGATTTATTTAATTATGTTTTAATTTATTTGAAAGAGAAAAATAGAATCAAAATTTATTTTGTCCCATTATTTCTCACCTAAATCTTTATCTTAAATGTTATTAGAATGTATTTAATATTTGATTAAATCAGGAGTTCAAACAACACAAAACAAAGGTTAAAAAGATTCAAATGGAAGATATTCAAATTTGTAATGATAGAGGGAAAGTTATTCAAATTAGTAATAATGGAGTTACAACGGCTATAAATTCAAATGAATAGTTCAAAAGGTTCAAAAGGTTAGTAGAAGATATTCAAATTAGTAGTGATGGAGTTACAACGGTTATAAATTCAAATGAATAGTTCAAAAGGTTCAAAAGGATCAAGTGGAAGATATTCAAATTAGTAATGATGACTACAACGGCTATAAACGGTTATAATTTTCATTATATATACCAAAGCCTCTAATGCAAAACAAGTTACAAAAAAAATCTGAAAATATTCTTTGATCTATAATCACTCGCATCTATTCTATGAAAAATTCTCTGAGAAGTATTCTTTAATTTTTGTTTACATCCTCTCTCAAAAATTATACACTGAGTCTTATAGCTTTAAGCCCATCTTTTTTGTGTGAGGTTTACAGAAAAGCCAAAGCTTCATTTTTATATCTATCTTTGAGAGATAATTCTTGTAACTTTTTGTGAAAGCAAAAACACATTCTTTTCAACCATGTAAGAGTGTAGTACACTCAGTGTTCTTGACTTAGAAAGTATGTGTAAAATCTGTGGAGAATTGCTCCATTTGTAAAGGGGTTGCTAGCACCCCCGTGAAATTGGAGCATAGTGGAAAATCTCAAGTGAAGCTTGAGGAGTGGACGTAGGCCGAGTTGAAGCCGAACCACTATAAATTTGTTTGTCTCTCTCTCCTTTATCTTGTTATTTTATTTAAATTGTTGCAGCTATATTTCACATTTTCACTGTGCTAAAATCATTAATTGACATAGTTGTTAGAACACTTGTTTTAATTATTTTTATTTCATTAACTATATTTATCTATTGTGCTAGTCATAATTTTTATTAGAGTATTATTAATTTTTAATTGTAAAAACCTAATTCACCCCCCTCTTAGGTTGTCTTTTGGGTAGCAATTGGTATCAGAGCCTAGACTCTTGTTTTAGATTTAACCATCTAGGAGTTTTGATCCATGGCAACCTTAGTTGAAGGACAAGCCACAAATAGGCTACCACTGTTTGACGGAAACAACTATAGTCATTGCAAGGATAAGATGACTCTATACCTACAAGCCACTGATTATGCCATGTGGATTATTGTCACCAAAGGTCCAAAAATTTCTACCAAATTAGTTGACAATATTAGTGTACCTAAAACTGAAGATGAATGTGATGAGAGAGATCATAAATTATTGCAAACCAATGCTAAAGCCAAACTCACCATTGTTTGTGGATTAGACTCTAAGAAGTATAATAGAATTTCAAGTTGTGATTCGGCAAAAGAAATTTGGGACAAACTTGAAGTAACGCATGAAGGTACAAACCAAGTAAAGAAATCTCGTATTGATATGCTTGTTCATAGTTATGAATTGTTTAAAATGAACTCTGATGAATCTATTTCACGTATGTTTACTAGATCTACTAAAATTATAAACTCTTTGAAATCTCTTGGCAAAACTTATACTAACAGTGAGTTGGTAAGAAAAATTCTTAGGTGTTTACCAAAGAATTGGGAAGCAAGGGTCACCGCCATTATAGAAGCCAAAGATCTCTCCACACTTGGATTGGATGAGCTTACGGGTTCTCTTATGACTCATGAGATCACCATGAAAGGACATGAGGATATTGAAAACAAAAAGAAAAGTGGAATTGCATTCAAAGCCTCATCAAATGAAGAAGAACATGAAAACTCCAGTGAGGATGAAAGTTATGCCATGTTTAGTAGAAATCTCAAAAAGCACTTCAAGAAAAACAATTATGAAGGAAAATGACCTTTCAAGAAAGAGTACAACAAAGATAACAAGAAAGAGCCTATTATTTGCTATGAGTGCAAAAATCCTGGACATATGAATATGGATTGTCCAAAATTGAAGAATCATGAAAAATACTACAAAAGAAACAAAAAGGCCATGGTAGCAACTTGGGGAGAAAGTGAAGATGAAAGCTCAAGTGATGAAATTGAAAATGAAGTAGCCAACTTATGTCTCATGGCTCTTGAAGATAAAGACTACTCTCAAAATGAGGTAACTACTCTTTATGAAGAACTTGAAAGTACATTTCATGAACTATCAAATGAATTTAGAAAAGTTTGTGCCAAAAATAATTTGTTAAAGAAATCTGTTGCATCTTTATCTATTAATGTAGAAGAATTAAAGAAAGAAAAAATTATTTTGAAAAATGATTTTGATACAATCTCTAATGAGAAAACTACTTTAAAAAATAATGTTGATGATTTAACAAAAACACTTGAAAATTTTGTAAAAGGTAGAGATAATCTCAACATGCTTATTGGAAATCAAAAATGTGTTTTTGATAAAGCGGGTATTGGATATGATCCTATTAAGAAACAAAAGAATCTCAATACAATTTTTGAAAAGGCACCTCTCATGACACACCCTCATATTACTTGTCATTATTGTAGAAAGAAAGGCCATTATATATCTTATTGTCCATTCAAAAAGAATATGAACATGAAAATTAAAAAGATTTGTATTATTAAGGGATCTAACAAAATTAACCAATAAGGACCCAAGAAACTATGGGTACCAAAAACCAACACTTAATTGTCATATCGTAGGTTTGCTTTAAGTCTAAAGTTAAAGAAGGAAAGTGGTACCTTGATAGTGGATGTTCCAGACACATGACCGGAGATAAATCATTCTTTACTAAATTATCATTGAAAGATGGAGGATTTGTTACTTTTGGAGACAACAAGAAAGGAAAAATCATCGGTATTGGTAGCATCGGTATTTCTCCTAACCTTTCTATTGAAAATGTTTTACTTGTTGATGGACTTAAGTATAACTTACTTAGTATTAGTCAATTATGTGATAAAAGTAATTGAGTTATTTTTAATAAATCACATTGCACAATTGAAAGCACAAATGATCATAAAGCTTTATTCGTTGGTAATTGCCATGATAGTGTTTATGTTTTTCATCTTAATGATCTCTATGCTAGTGATGTTAAATGTTTATATGTTAATAATGAAAATAGTTGGTTATGGCATAGAAGACTTGGTCATGCTCATATGGATCTAATTGCTAAACTTTTGAGAAAGGATTTGGTCATTGGACTTTTAAAAATTAAATTTGAAAAAGATCATCTTTGTAGTGCTTGTCAATAAGGAAAACAAACTAAAACATCATTTAAATCAAAATCTCATATTTCCACAACTAGACCTTTACAACTATTGCATATGGATTTATTTGGTCCCTCAAGGACATTTAGTCTAGGTGGTAAACGTTATTGTCTTGTTATTGTTGATGATTATTCAAGATTTACATGGGTTATGTTTTTAGCATACAAAGATGAAACCTTTTCTTCTTTCACAAAAATCTGTCGTAAAATTTAAAATGAAAAAAGCTTTCTTATTACTAATATTCGAACCGACCATGGTAAAGAACTTGAAAATGATAAATTTGAATTGTCTTGTGATGAGCATGGTATTGGACATAATTTTTCAGCACCTAGAACCCCTCAACAAAATGGTGTAGTAGAAAGGAAGAATAAAACTTTAGAAGAGATGAGTAGAACAATGCTTTGCGAAAATAATCTTCCTAAATATTAAATCGTGCATTAATTAGACCTATTCTAAAAAAGACTCCTTATGAACTTTGGCATGATAGAAAGCCCAACATTAGTCACTTGCATGTTTTTGGTTGAAATATTTTGTGCATAATAATGGTAAGGATAACTTAGGTAAATTTGATTCAAAATTTGATGAAGCAATTTTTCTTAGCCATTCCTTAACTAGCAAAGCTTATCGTGTTTTTAATAAAAGAACTCTTGTTGTAGAAGAATCTATACATGTGGCATTTGATGAAACCAACATCTTTGCTCAAAAGCAAATTGTTAGTGATAATATAGATTTGGAACCAAATGTGAAGATTCAAGTAATCTACAAGAAGAGAACCAACCATGTAAGTTGAACAAAGAGATTGAACAACCTATTCTTCCCCTCAAGAAGAAGGAGGAAACAATGATGATTTGCAAGAGAATGGAAGTTTGTTCATAATCACCCTGGATTTAATCCTAGTGACCCTACAAAGGTATTGAAACTCGTCTTCACTTAGAAACATTGTAGTAACTTGGCTTTTCTCTCACAGATTGAGCCTAAAAACTTTCAAGAAGTCGAATTCGATGAACATTGGATGATATCCATGCATGAAGAGCTTAACCAATTTGAAAGAAAACAAAATGTGGGAACTTGTGCCAAACCTAAAGATCATACATTTATGTACTTGTAGACGTCCGAACCCCGGAGGAACGAGCTCCCGTTCGTTCGATATTGAGTTCACTACAGTTCGGACTCTCAAATTGTCACGGTTCTAAATTGAACCAAAAGAGTCCAAATCCGGCAAATGTTTTGAGAAAACAGATTTTGAAAGAAGTGCCAAACATGGACTGCTTTGCCAATAACAGAGTCGCCACCTAAATGTTTTATTTTGGGGAAATTTGGAACACCTGACTCGTTTGCCTAAGGCCACGTGTCCGTCATCACCAAGTTGCTGGCTCGGGAACTTGGGTACGATTGGGGAGGTCACTTCGTGAGCACCCCGCTGCCCGATCAAATTGGCTCTACTAACATGATATCTATTTTTGAAAATATTATGCGTTTTTACCGGTTATTAGCCTAGATTTACTATGTGATGCGCACATGCATACAAGTATAGACTAGATCGTCTGAATTGGAAACATTTCATGTTTATTTTTAAAAGTGGTTTGATGGTGCTACCCACAGTAGGCTAAGACGTGATTTGCCACCCTCGGGTGGGCTTAGAAAAACATGATTTTGCCACTATCTAGTGGGCTTAAAACACACATTTGATGAATGTTCCAATTCAAATAACCAACCTTCACCATAGGGATTCAGGCAGTTAATATCACATAAGCATATAGCCTCATAGTAAGCATGCTATTCATGGCAGTCACTCACACGCATGCAAGGATGCTAAAGCATAAAACTTACCGAGTACTCCAAGCAAAACATAAGCTAATTAAGAAATCCATGCATGATCCTAATTATACGAAAATCCCTAATGCAACCACATGTCAAATGCAACTATAGCAGGCTCGGCTATTCTAAACATGGCATATGAAATGCTACAGCTAACATGTATTCAACTTGGAATTGAAAGTACAATGCAGTTAGTATGATGCGCCGAGCCCGGTGCATGCAATACAGATGAATGAATGCAAACATGCTATCATACTGTATGCTAATTGAAATATGCCCTAATCTAACCATCATAAGCAGGTAAATAAAAGGGAGAAAGACGTGGGGTTGGAAGACATGCATCACACACACGCACACTTATTACAGTTGTGCCCTCGCGCAGAGGGTCCGAATAAAATAATATACAGTCCCAAATAAATAGTACAGTCCAAATATGTACAGAATCCAAATTAAATAACAAGTTTAACTAGGAAAGCAGTAAACTAGCATGCAAGCTAGGGACTGCCTCGACTCTGTTCCGAATGATGGATGATGCATGCTCGGGTTGCTTGGCACGGAAATCCACTGCGATGCCCCAATTAGCCTTTGTTTGCGATTGATGCCGGAATGCTGTGCAAGGCCTTTAAAAGGCTACTGATTCTTGATTTGCCGCAATAGAGAGCAGGAAAAGGGCATGGCAATGTATTTTCACAAATGTATGTATGCCTCGATCCTCGTGCCACCAATCACGCATATCGATGCATGATGGCCGAGGAGTCGAATTGCACGACTCAATATGAAATGAATGCACATATAAACGCAACAAAACCTAAACTCCATCATGGATAATCTGGAGTGTCGGTGACTGGGAATTGAGACGCGTTCCGTCACTCGAAGTACGAAACGTCCCTCGTTTCCTGTGCTCGGGCTAACTCCTATCTCAGGCACGATGTAATATGCATGATATGCATGAAATGAAACTAAGATACAACCTAACATACACAATGCTATGAAATGGCATACACGATGCACGAGGTAACATGGCATACACAATGCGCTAACATACAACCTAGCATACACAATACTATGAAATGAAATGGCATACACAATGCACAAAGGACTTAGACCAACATGAGTGGACCTCAGCCACACTCACATAGGAGGCCATACGATGAAAATGAGACACTCGAAATGCGTGCACACATGCACGCAAACCGAGTACCGATCCTAAGGCACAAATGCCACTCTAACAAGACATGGCAAGGCATGGAATATGGCATACTAGCATGAAAATTTCAGTAGCAAGATATGATGCGAAACAACCCCGAAACAGGGCAATATGGTACCCGATGCATGAAATGAGACCCGAAATGCAAAACTAGGCACACGTAATGGCCTATAGCTATACAAAGCATGCATTATTTGAATACAAAGTGTGAAGACAGAATCAAGAAAGTCCAAAAACAAGAATATTTACAGTTTTAAGCAAGGCTAAAAGGTGAACACAAATAGGGCTAAGTTAACATGCAAAAATGGCCCCAAAAGAGAGATAAAGAAGCAAGTAGCAGCTTCTGGCTCCAAAAAATGAAGAGCCCTTCAACAAAGTTGAAGAGGGGCTCAAAAAAAAGTATTTTACAGTTTATGGCCGAGCCCAAAACAGTGCACAAGCAAGCTTAAAATACTATGCAAAATAAGGCCAAAAAAGAGGTTTAAACACAAAGTGTAAAAAGGAAGCGTCAAACAGAAAAAGACCCTTGATCAAACATGAATATGGGGTCAAAATAAGTCTATTTACAGTTTGGACTAGAGCCCAAAAATACAAGCACAAGGGGCTAACAAAACATGCAAAAATGAGGTCAAAAGAGGGATAAAGAGGCAAGTGACAAAAGGAAGCCTCAAACAGTGAAGAGCCCTTCAATAATGTTGAAGAAGGGCTCAAAATAAACCACTTTACAGTTTGGACCAGAGCCCAAAACAGTTTAAAAATAGGCCTAAAATACTATGGAAGAAAGAGGCATACAAAAGAGGTAAAGAAGCAAGTGTAAAAAGGAAGCCTCAAACAGGGAGAGGCCCTTAAACAAACATGAAAAAGACCTCAAAATAATGCTATTTTCAGTTAGGGTCGGAGCCTAAATATGCAAGCAAGTATGGCTAATATATTGAGCAAAAATAGGCAAGAAAGAGGGAGAATGAGACTTACCCTTGAAGACCAAACCTTCAACAACTCTTGGACCAATTTTGGTGGCTCCTTGCCTCTGGAAAACAGCTCCAAGTGGCTGGAATGGATGGTTGTGGTATGGTGCTAGGTGGTGGTGTAGAAATGGTGTAGGGTTTGGGAGATTTTGAGGGTTGGAGTGTAGAGAGAGGGAGATACAATGCGGGAGGCTTAGAGCAAAATTTGTAACCCTCAGATGGGAGCTGGAGCTACTGTTATATACGCAAAAGAGTGGGAAAAAGAGGGGGAAAAAAGGGGGGGAAATGAATTCAAGTTTCCCCCCAAAACTGCAGCCCCCCGGATACACAATCTGGGGGGAAACATAATACATATTTGTAATGTACCAGCGGAGGGGATCATGGCCGGCTGGTTATTGAAGTTGCAGGTGGCCGGCCAACCTTTCCCATGGCCGGCCGGCCAAGGGTCAAAAGGGGCAAGAGGTATTAGTGGCCGGCCACCCTAGATTGGTGGCCTCCCATGTGTGCACAACACAACCATGTGGTCAAAAACTGGAGAAAGTAAACTAGGAGAGAGAAAAGCCCACTTTCAGGAGGGGTTCAAAAGGGACAAACACAATTACTGGCCGGCCATGTGATATTGGTGGCCTCCCAGGTGTGTACAACACAAATATGTGGTTTAGGGCTGGAAAAAGTGGCCTTAGGGTGGTCAACATTGGCTTTCGAGTGAGGAAAAACGGGCGACAGAGGGCGATGGAGGAATAAAATTGGTTGTCAGAACAATTACTGGCCTCCCACCCTTCTACAACCTTCTTAGCAGTGAAAATAAGGTCTCCACCAAAAATGAGCCCAAACCGATGCAAAATGAAGGTTCGGGGGCCGAAACGCACAGCCCGAGGCCCCGAAAACTGACTGTTAGGCACCGGAAGTAGTGTTCGACCACGAAGTTGGTCTCTCGAGCCACGGTGTCCCTCAAAAGGGAGCAAATAAGATGCATGCCAAAAATCGGAGCAAACGGAGGTGGTTAAGCGGTCCCAAACCGAGGCACACGGCCAACGGCTCTGAAAAATCGGAAACCGGACTCCAAACGGGCAAAATGGCCTACGACCATGAAACGTAGCCTACGGCCACTGAGAGATGATCTACGAGACCTCTCCCTCCCTTTGGGAAGAGAAAACAGAGAAAACAGAGCCTGGTTCGCAAATCGAGGCAAAGCATGAAAGAGTCCGAAAGTCCGGAGGTAAGGCTTGCAGCCGAGACTCTGAAACTTCTGAACGAGCACGATATGCAACATCACTAAGCGCTCAATCGGTGACGTTTGAGTCTTAAGGTCGGTCAAAAATGGGTTGTCTACAGTACCAAATGGATCTTTCGAAACAAGGTTGATGAATCCGGTACAATTATAAGAAACAAGGCTAGACTTGTTGCACAATGATACAATCAAGAAGAAGGTATTGATTTCGATGAAACCTTTGCTCCGGTTGCTAGATTAGAAGCCATTCGCATGTTACTTGCATTTGCATGTTTTAGAGATTTCAAACTTTATCAAATGGATGTAAAAAGTGCCTTTCTTAATGGTTTTATAAATGAGGAAGTTTATGATAAACAACCCCCAAGTTTTGAAGATCATGCTCTTCCAAATCATGTTTTTAAACTATCAAAAGCTTTATGTGGTTTGAAACAAGCACCTCGTGCATGGTATGAACGATTAAGTAAATTTTTGATTGAAAATAATTTTTTAGAGGAACGATTGACACAACACTTTTTGTTAAAACTAAAAATGATGATTTACTTATTGTGCAAATATATGTGGATGACATTATATTTGGTGCTACTAATGAAACCCTGTGTAAGGAATTTGCTAGGTGTATGCAAGGTGAGTTTGAGATGAGCATGATGGGGGAGCTAAATTATTTCCTTGAGCTTCAAATCAAACAATGTAAAGAAGGAATTTTATCAACCAAGCTAAGTACATAAAATAACTACTCAAAAAGTTTGGTATGTATGACTCAAAAATAGCTGGAACACCTATGAGCACATCCATTAAGCTAGACAAGGATGAAAAAGGTAAGTCCATTGATCAAACAAAATATCGAGGTATGATCGACTCACTTCTTTATTTAACTGCAAGTAAACCCAATATTATGTTTAGTGTTTGTATGTGTGCTAGATATCAATCAAATCCTAAGGAATCACATCTAAGTGCTGTTAAAAGAATTTTTAGATATCTTGTTGGCACTCAAAATTTGAGACTGTTTTATCCTAGAGATGTTACATTTGATTTAATTAGTTACTCGAATGCCGACTTTGCCGGATGCAAACTTGATAGAAAAAGCACCAGTGGCACTTGTCACTTTCTTGGTAACTCATTAGTATCTTGGTTTAGCAAAAAGTAAAATTCTGTTGCTTATCAACGGCCGAAGCTGAATATATAGCTTCCGGAAGTTGTTGTGCCCAAATACTTTGGATGAAATAACAATTGGAGGACTTTGATTTGCATTATGATCATATCCCTATTAAATGTGATAATACTAGTGCCATCAATTTAAGCAAAAATTCAGTTCAACACTCACGAACAAAACATATTGAAATTCGACATCATTTTTTAAGAGATCATGTTCAAAAAGGGGATATTGTACTTGAATTTATAAACACCGACAAGCAATTGGCGGATATTTTCACAAAACCCCTAAGCGAGGATCGCTTCAATTTTATTTGTGGTTAGCTTGGAATGTCGATTTTTACTTAAAAAGTTTTGTAATGACTGTGAAACTTGAATTTTTGTTAAAATGATATATGTGTATTGCTATATTGATGTGAAACATTTATATCAGTTGAACGCTCTCAAGTCCTTCATACATTGATTCTCCTTAATAGTTTGCTATTCTTAACTGTGTAATTTTTTTTAGATTCTGCATCTTGAGGTAAAATTAACTTTGCATACATTGATTTTTTTTAAACCCTCATGATATTTTTTTGCATTACAATTCCAGCCACACCAACGTCCCACTAAGTTTAATTTCTGCTAGTACTATTCTATTTTAATTTTTTTTTTATTTTTTTATTTTATTTTCCTATTAGGCTTAATTTCTTTTATTTTTATTTATTTTTTATTATTTTTTGTTTGGGCTTAATTTTCTTATTATTTTTTTTTGCTTTTTAATTTCATTTTTCAGTACTTAAACATAAAAATAAAAAAAAATTAAAATAAAAATTTTTACATAAAAAAAAAACATCCTTCATTTTCTTTACGGCCACTCGCCAATCAAAATAAACATAAAAAAAAAAACAAAAACAAAAACAAACCAACAAACAAACCCTTCATTTGTTTTTCCCGGCCATACGCTGATCTTACTTACTCGCATTTTCCATCATTTTCTTTTTCTTTTTATCACCCGGGGCGACTCTTGACGCCCCTGCCCCTGTGTTTTCATCGAGAGCGACGACTCCCCGTTGACTATCAAAAGTCAAGAATGACGTTGCTCCAAATCGGGCCATGGAGGTGGTCTTCTGTTTAAGCTCTTTATTTTCGGCCTTCAGTGCGCCTACTTCTGCTCGCGCATCCTTGTATATGGGCTGGAGCAGAGAGAGTTGGGCGTTGACCTGATGGAGCTCACTCGTCCTGTTCTGCAATCGGTGAGCCAATTTTGTGACTGCCGTCACCGTCTCCATGCAGGACGTCAGTGTGAAATGATTGGCTTCTATGTCCGATTGAGTTGCCATGATTTGCTCAATCGATATCATAGGAACGTTAGGAAGAGGAATGATAGGAAGAATAGGAGTAGGGGCACTCGCTCCAGCAGAACTTATGGGATCGTTCAAGTCCGGAAATAGAGTGAAGGGACGGAATGAGGAAGCCATGGTTTTGAGGTGCGAGGTGTAAAAGAAATGAGTTGTAGAGAAATAGAAGAGAGTGGTGAAGAAGAGATAGCAGATAATGGTGTAGAAGGTGAAGAGAGTGATTAAGAAGAAGATGGAGGAGAAGACGACAAGAGGAAGAGCGAGCCGAGGCAGCTGATTGACTGATTGACCGGCCTCGCTTTGGTCGGTCGGCTGACGCAAAAGCAAGGACGTGTGTTCGACGCGATTTTTGACGAACAAAAAGAGACGCGGGCGAATCCTATATATCTATATATATATGTATATATTTGTTTTGATTATCTCTTTTTTGATGCCACTTATCACTATCATTTTTCTCCTCCTTCTCCAGATTCTGAGCCATAATTTCCTTTTGATAATGTCACAGGGGGAGAAATTATATGATATTATGTATTTATAGTTTGATATCTTAATATCTTAAATCTTATATCATGTTATTGATTAAAGCTTATTTATTACACATGTGCTAACCTATGTATTTAGAAATGAATTCAGGGAGCATGACTTGAGGGGGAGCCTTTTACTCCTAAATCAAATCAAAATATCATTGTGTGCCATCATCAAAAAGGGAGAGATTGGTAGACTTATTTATTTTGATGATTTATTTAATTATGTTTTAATTTATTTGAAAGAGAAAAATGGAATCCAAAATTTATATTGATGATTTATTTAATTATGTTTTAATTTATTTGAAAGAGAAAAATAGAATTCAAAATTTATTTTTGATGATTTGTTTAATTATATTTTAAATCCAAAATTTATTTTGATGATTTATTTAATTATGTTTTAATTTATTTGAAAGAGAAAAATAGAATCAAAATTTATTTTGTCCCATTATTTCTCACCTAAATCTTTTTCCTAAATGTTGTTAGAATGTATTTAATATTTGATTAAATCAGGAGTTCAAACAGCACAAAACAAAGGTTCAAAAGATTCAAATGGAAGATATTCAAATTTGTAATGATTGAGGGAAAGTTATTCAAATTAGTAATGATGGAGTTACAACGGCTATAAATTCAAATGAATAGTTCAAAAGGTTCAAAAGGTTAGTAGAAGATATTCAAATTAGTAATGATAGAGTTACAACGGTTATAAATTCAAATGAATAGTTCAAAAGGTTCAAAAGGTTCAAGTGGAAGATATTCAAATTAGTAATGATGACTACAACGACTATAAATGGTTATAATTTTCATTATATATACCAAAGCCTCTAATGTAAAACAAGTTACAAAAAAAACCTGAAAATATTCTTTGATCTATAATCACTCGCATCTATTCTCTGAAAAATTCTCTGAGAAGTATTCTTCAATTTTTGTTTACATCCTCTCTCAGAAATTATACACTGAGTCTTATAGCTTTAAGCCCATATTTCTTGTGTGAGATTTACAGAAAAATCAAAGCTTCATTTTTATATCTATCTTTGAGAGATAATTCTTGTAACTTTCTGTGAAAGCAAAAACACATTCTTTTCAACCTTGTAAGAGTGTAGTACACTCAGTGTTCTTGACTTAGAAAGTCTGTGTAAAATCTGTAGAGGATTGCTCCATTTGTAAAGAGGTTGCTAGCACCTCCGTGAAGCTAGAGCATAGTGGAAAATCTCAAGTGAAGCTTGAGGAGTGGACGTAGGTCGAGTTGAAGCCGAATCACTATAAATTTGTTTGCCTCTCTCTCCCTTATCTTTTTATTTTATTTAAATTGTTGTAGCTATATTTCACATTTTCACTGTATTAAAATCATTAATTGACATAGTTGTTAGAACACTTGTTTTAATTATTTTTATTTCATTAACTATATTTATCTATCGTGCTAGTCATAATTTTTATTAGGATATTATTAATTTTTAATTGTAAAAACCTAATTCACCCCCCCTCTTAGGTTGTCTTTTGGGTAAGATGGGTTATTATCCTCTTTGGTAATCCACAATGATCCCTAAAATTATGTATGATTATAAGTTAGGTTTACGTCTAAAAATCTCAATACCAAACTATAAAACATCACTTACTGCTTACTAAAATATTTAATATTTAAAATGCGGTGTCCCACAATCTATCCCATTAACAAAGATTTCCAATATTAGACTAAGGAATTGTATTCAATTTTATATGTATTTATTTATTTTTATTTATTTATTATTATTATTTCTTTTTATATATATCCTATGAGTAATTAATATAATCATGATATTAAATTAAAAATTCGGGTGCCACATTTCTCCTCTCCTTTAAAGAAGATTGTCCCCAAACTTACGTACCTTAGTTTTCGAAGAGGCGTGGGTAATTGGCTCGCATTTGACTTTCATTTTCCCATGTTGCTTCTTCGACATGATAGTTTCTCCGTAAGACTTTTACGAGAGGTATTGTCTTGTTTAGAAGGACCTGATCACGACGATCAAGAATCTGTACAGTTTTTTATTTATTTATAACAGAGGTCTTCTTGAACTTCCAGGTTCTCATAGTCGACAACATACTCTGCATCTCGAAGATACCGTCGAAACATCGAAACGTGAAACACATTGTGGACATTGGATAATTTGGGTAGAAGTGCAAGGCGATATACCACAGGACCAATCCTTTTTAGTATCTTGAATGGCCAGATGTAATGTGGGTTTAACTTTCCTCGCTTCCCAAATTGGATAACCACTCTTGTTGATGAGATCTTTAGGAATACACACTACAACAAAAAAGGTCTATGGTGACGAAAACTATTTCGTCTCCAAATATACATGTTTTAGTGCTGAAAATAAGATTTCGTCTCTAATTATACTATTTTTAGAGACGAAAATAAAATTTCGTCACCAAATGCATAAAATAAATAAAATAATAGGTGACGAAATTTTTTTTCATTGCTAAATTTTATTTTTCGTCACAAAAGAAATTCTCGCCCTTAGAAATTTGGTGGAAAATTTTGGTGTCCATATTAGAGACGAAAAGTTTCGTCACTATTATAAAAATTTTCAGAGACAAACTTATTTTCGTCACCTATAAATGACGCCGTTTTGTCTTCCCAAATCACTCTACCCAAATCACTCTTCTCTCTCGCGCTATTTCTCTCACTCTCTTGCCCAGTCTGTCTGTCTGTCTCTCTCTCTGGTCTGAGCTCGTGAAACCCTCTCACTGATCTCTTCCTTGCCCTCTCACATGCACACGAGCACTACCGAAAACCCTCTCTCTCTGTCCGAATATCGCACCACCCGAAGCCCTCTCTCTTCGTTCGAATCGTACCACCGAAAGCCCTCTTCTCCGTTCGTTTTGCTTCACTGATGCGGCACCACCGGAAGCGCTCTTCTCCATTAATTTCGCACCGGAAACCCTCATTGTTTTTTTCGATTTCCAGTTGGGTAAATTGTTGAATGTGATTTGTTCCTACTTTGTTTTGAGGTTGTGGTATGCTAGTATGCTCTGATTTGAGGTTGGGGTTTAATTGATTAGCTGCTGTGAAGCTTGGTGGTTATCTCTGTTGTTGTTGGTGTTGCTTGGTTTTATGTAGAAAATGGGAATGCAACTGGTTGGTCTCCATATGCCAAGTTTGGTGAGGCTGGTTTGTTACTGGTGTTGCTTGGTTTTACTATTGTGAGGCTAAATGATTGTTAATATGATGGACAACCAAATACCTTTTTATGGTGGTTCAAATTCTGTACACGTTTATCGACATCTAGTATTTGAGAAATTTAAATCATGTGTTCTTTTCTGTAACTTTGATGACCTTGCACAACTAACTAGTTATCTTGATTATTGTCCTCTCATCTATGGTTGTGGTGGTTGAGTTCGCATGCTCGCCGGGCTCTCTTGGACCATTGATTACTCGTGAAGGTATTTACTACACCCGTATACTCTGTTTTTTATCTAGGATTTAATTTTTTATTTTTATTTTATTTTATCTATTTCTTAGTTTCTCTAGACTCCATTTGGTCTTCGACTTTGAGGACACCTTTCCGTCCTTTATATTCACTCATAGCATTTGTTCAGAGGGTGGCATTGGCACTCTACCCTTCTCGTTTTATTTCTGATGTTGGTTTGTGGCCACCCCAGTCCCTCTAGAAGCACCCACACTTGCTCGTTGGATCTATCTCAGCTACAGGTGTGTTTTCAAATAATTTATTTTGCAACTTAGAAATGGTTCTTACTTGAGTGCAACATGTTGGAGTCCATGTCATAATTATAATTCATATTTGAATACATTTTCCTATGAGTGTGAGGTGAGAAACATTGCTTACAATTGACATTATGCATGCTGACCAGAATAGTGAAATTTACCATAAGGAAACTGATATTCAGTCCTTTATAAAATCATGCATGGAAGCTATTTTATGGTGATGAGAATTTCAGTTTGACTTTCGTAATTAAGTTGAGTCATGC
The DNA here is from genome assembly GCF_004153795.1 of Camellia sinensis. Lineage (NCBI taxonomy): Eukaryota > Viridiplantae > Streptophyta > Magnoliopsida > Ericales > Theaceae > Camellia > Camellia sinensis. Next base: position 690,807 of record NW_021024699.1, read on the forward strand.
TAGATTCAATAAGGAAAGATTAGATCAAATCTATTTTTTGGTTATAAAGTTCCTTTCTTTGGAGTTTATTGATTATTTTTTGGTACTTCTATGATGGATATATACATGTATACGTGAAGAGGCTGGTTTGGTTTTTATGTGGAAGCAATGATAATTTTATTCAGAAAAATATTCCAGTATGTTTTAATTTGAATTGGTAATATGTGGTTAAGAAAATATGTTGTTAAGGTAACACTAAAATAATATAGGACTGTTTAGACCATCCTTATCAAATCTCCGTAGTTTTTCTTAGAAGCTTGGACAACACTGCTTTGGTACATTTGACCACCTCTGACGCAACTTATTATTTGTGAGTGAACTGGACTTACTAGCAACATATCTTCTGATACTTAAGTTACAGATGCACTTTGGACATTGGATGTACATGACAGGTGTTAGTGTACATAATAGTTAAGGACACCAATTAACAAATTTTTTACATTCTAGGTTCATTGATTGCTTCTTTGGCAGGTGCTTTTTAGGTTTGTTAATGAAGGACGTAAATCGATTCTCAAGACACTTTGGCATCACTCAGTTGCTGTGATGTGTTGCTCTTTGAAGGTATTATTTCGATTGTTTAACTTCTCATTTTTATAACAAATTTCTGTTCTCTGTATTTGCAGAAGTCTGCATGTTCTTCATTTATGATTTTTTAGAAATAATCCTTGCTGTGTAACATTTATTTATCTGTCAACCAGTTAAAACTTAATTCTTTCTTTACCTGCTGAGTTGTGTAATTGTGAATATTGAGGATGGGAACAATGTAAACATGTACAACAATATGTTCTAATAATGGACAAAGCTATAATATGCAAGTAGTGGCCACTATCAATTTATTTTATTTCAATTGAGTCATATTCCATTCTTCATGAAGGATTTCTACTTGGAAGAGTAAGCTCAAAGTATAAGCATTTGACTTAAGATCTTGTTTGATTTGGACAGATAAATTAAGAGGATTAGGGTGTTTGAACCACAGGGTCACAAGTAATTTCACTATATGAGGGGAAAATTTTAGTTGAGACACAACTACAACTTAAGAACTTTCTCTTTGCTATCCTTCTACTATTTAAATTTCATAAATATCTCACAATTGTGTGTGTGTGTGTGTGTGTGTGTGTGTGTGTGACATCTACATAAGTATCTTCTTTTGAATATTATAAATCTAATGTTAAATCATAATACATCTAGACTGAATTCCATGTTCCATTTGAAACTATGATTATTGTTACTTTCTTCCACCTTATCATTTTCTTTTTAAACTTGGTTTTGTACACATTTCTTTTAAAGGGTTAATAGTGAACAAAGAATTACTTGAAGCATGCAGGAAGACATTTTAACATATTAACAAGTGGCAGGATCTTGTTGAGATTGTTCTAGAACCTATTAACAAGTGGCAGGATGTTGGACCAGATCATTTTAACATATTGGATGCTTTTTATGCTGAGCCGCAAAGATATGCATATACCTTCCAAAACTATGTTTTTGTTATAAGAGTTATGCAGGAAAGTGAATCTTTTGGTGGAATTAAGCCTCTCAGATTGATGGAAAGGACTGTTTTCAGCGATAGGATGGTATGCATCCCTCTATGTATTAGTTTCTTTTTTAATAATGATGAAGTGTTTAATATTTTGAACTTTGGTGTGGCTTCATAAAGTTCCACATTTTGTCTTGATTGCAAGTTATAAAATTTCAGTAAAATGCAAATTTATTTGGTATTTGTGTTTTGATTTTGACCATGACTGAAACCGATTGACTAAAATGTTGCAATTCTCTCCTTCTCTCCATTTTGTTGATGCCATTCGGAGGGGGGGGGGGAGAAGAAGAAGCTGTTATTAGAGTTTCAAGGCTGATACATTTATCTCATTACTTGGTTTTTTTTTTTCAAGAAAAAAGAAAAGAAGAAGATGTTATGAGAGTTTCAAGGCTGATACATTTATCTCATTACTTGATTTAAGGTCTTTGTTCGAGCTGTTCATGAATCTAATTGGATGAATAAGATGGAGATCAGTATTTATGACTCGTGGTTTGATCCAGTTGTTTCTTGTTTACCTGGGCTTATTCCTGATGGTTTTATCTATCTTAGAGCAACCCCTGATACTTGCCACAAGCGGATGTTGCTACGGAAGAGAGCAAAGGAAGGTGGAGTCTCCCTTGAGTATCTTCGCGACTTGCATGAAAAACATGAGAGTTGGCTTTTCCCTTTCCAGAGTGGAGATCATGGGGTATTTTCTGTCAAGCTACCTCACCATATGGACTGCTCCTTACATCCTAATATAAGGGACCGTGTATTCTATTTGGAGGGTGATCATATGCATTCGAGCATTCAAATGGTATTACTCATTATCATTTTACTTTACGTTTGGGAAAACATATAAAATGTTTTGCTTAACTTGGTTTGATTATGGACAGGTTCCTGCTTTGGTTCTGGACTGCAAACCAAACATTGATTTTGGCAAAGATATTGACGCAAAGCGAGAGTAAGTCTTACTGAATTTTACATTTTCTCATTTACATTGATTGGGAGTGACCATTGGTTCAATGGTAAAACCTTAGCCTAATAACCTTGAGGCTATGGGTTCAAGTCTCGGGGTAACCACTTTGTGACCTATGCCAAAGGTTGGGTGTGTACCTAATCTTTCCCTCCCAAACACACATTAATGTGTATTAATTGGGCGTTGTGTTTTTTACATTGGTCCTATTTTTGATTACTACCTATTATATTTCAGTTATGATTTGATTCATTGGAATATATTATGACTTTCTGAGGTACTTTGTGAAATATATGATGTCTTTTCTCTTTTCATCTCCATTTGCCATTATCCATAGGGAGGACTTAAACTGAAGTCCTAACCTTCACTCCATCGTGTTGAGTCTCATTGGCATGTACCAAGTGTTCTGTATTCTAGCACTTCTACTATAGGATGGGTGTTGATAAGAGAAGAATACTGTAGGGTATTTTTGGTTCTGCCAATGTGCATCCATCTCATTTTGAGATTGGATTCAACCAAAACATTATGTTCTTTTTGTTTGTGTTTGTATTCATGGATATAAATAGGATAGGTATATTAAATGGTTCTTTTATTAATGAAATGTTTTTATGTCCTCATTTATACTAGATGAACATCTTCATTCTTCCATTTTCATGGAAGACACTCTGACATGACAGCATGGTCCTGCCTTATGATTTTGAAGCTAATATAATTTACCAAGAAAGTCTTTGGTACAAGCATTTGCATTATGTGTGCATACACTGCTCTTAATTTGCATAGGAACAAATAAAACAGTGCTTCAAACATTGCACTTTGCATATATCATTTAAAAGTAAAATTTTCACTTTTAATCTAAAGAATGTGTTGTTTTCTACCTGATTCATGTTTTCTACCTGTTCAGCTGAATGGCACTTGGCGAATGACTATGATTCAACTAGGAGTTCACTGAAGTTCTCTTCTTTTACCTAAAGAGAAGAAGGGGCTGCATATTAGTACTAGCATTCAATCCTGCTGATACCAGACAGACCTTTTTTATTCCCTCTCCAGTGGTGTGTGGTAGGTGTTTTGGATAGAGACAAGATAGGATAATGTAGCTGATGCTGTAACTGGTGGTTGATGCATGCAAATCGCAATGATACTCTATTGGCGTGCTCCTTTTAGTCTTAACTTTAGCTATCTCCATTTTGTTGTTATCCATTTTTAAATGTTTGAATTGACCTAATGCGTTATTATTCGTCTGTTTTCTAGGTTATTGATAAAGTTCGAGAGGAGACAAAGAGCCGTGCAGGTATGTACTGCACTTATCTTTTTATTCAGCATGTCCTCTCTCTTAGCTTATGAAACAAATGTTTTTCTTATAAACTCTGCTTAGCTTTATTTGTGAGTTCAATTAGTGATGTGAGTATCAATTTAAATGCTTGAAAGAGATCAATTGGTAGCACGGGACCTCCGGTTTGAAAACTAAGTCGAAAAAGGCACCTTTTTTTTTTCACATTTAAGCTTGAAAATAGGCCATCGGGGGCCAAAATAGTGTAATAGTCATCAGAAGGACTGAGGAACACCTCAAACACATCGGGAGAGATGAATGTAAGTTGCGAAAACTTACAGAACTAGCATGGGACTCTCGGTTTGAAAACTAACTCAAAAAATGCACTTTTCTCACACTTAAGATTGAAAGTAGGCCATCAGGGGCCAAAATCGTGTAACAGTCATGAGAAGGCATGGGAAACACTTCTAACCCCTCGGGAGTGACCAATGTAATTTGTGGAAACTTACGGAAGTAGCATGCGACTCCCAGTTTGAAAACTAAGTCAAAAAATACACTTTTCTAACACTTAAGCTTGAAAATAGGCCATCGGGGGCCAAAATCGTGCAACAGACACAAGACGGCCCGGGAAACACCTCAAACACCTCGGGAGGGACCAATGTGAATTGTGAAAACTAACGAAATTAGCACGGGACTCCCGGTTTGAAAACTAAGTCCAAAAATGCACTTTTTCACACTTAAGCTTGAAAATAGGTCTTCGGAGGCCAAAATCGTGCAACAGCCACGAGACGGCTCGGGAAACACCTCAAACACCTTGGGATGGACCAATGTGAGTTGTGGAAACTAACGAAACTAGCACGGGACTCCCGATTTGAAAACTAAGTCCAAAAATGTACTTTTCCACACTTCAGCTTGAAAATAGGCCTTTGGGAGCCAAAATCGTGCAACAGCCATGAGACGGCCCAGGAAACACCTCAAACATCTCGGGATGGACCAATGTGAGTTGTGGAAACTTACGGAACTAGCACGGGACTCCCGGTTTGAAAACTAAGTCCAAAAATGCACTTTTCCACACTAAAGCTTGAAAATAGGCCTTCGGGGGCCAAAATCATGCAACAGCCACGAGACGGCCCGGGAAACACCTTAAACACCTCGGGACGGACCAATGTGTATTGTGGAAACTTACGGAACTAGCACGGGACTCCCGGTTTGAAAACTAAGTCCAAAAATGCACTCTTCCACATTTAAGCTTGAAATAGGCCTTCGGGGGCCAAAATCGTGCAACAGCCACGAGACGGCCTGGGAAACACCTCAAACACCTTGGGAGGGAGCGATGTGAATTGTGGAAACTAACAAAACTAGCACGGGACTCCCGATTTGAAAACTAAGTCCAAAAATGCACTTTTTTACACTTAAGCTTGAAAATAGGTCTTCGGGGCCAAAATCGTGCAACAGCAATGAGACAGCCCGGGAAACACCTCAAACACCTCGGGATGGACCAATGTGAGTTATGGAAACTTACGGAACTAGCATGGGACTCCCGATTTGAAAACTAAGTCCAAAAATGCACTTTTCCACACTTAAGCTTGAAAATAGGCCTTCGGGAGCCAAAATCGTGCAACAACCATGAGACGGCCGGGGAAACACCTCAAACACCTCGGGACGGACCAATGTGAGTTGTGGAAACTTACGGAACTAGCACGGGACTCCTGGTTTGAAAACTAAGTCCAAAAATGCACTTTTCCACATTTAAACTTGAAAATAGGCCTTCGGGGGCCAAAATCGTGCAACAGCCACGAGACGGCCCGGGAAACACCTCAAACACCTCGGGATGGAACAAGTTGTGTTGTGGAAACTTATGGAACTAGCACAGGACTCCCGGTTTAAAAACTAAGTCTAAAAATGCACTTTCCCACACTTAAGCTTGAAAATAGGCCTTCGGGGGCCAAACTTGTGCAACAGCCATGAGACGGCCCGGGGAACACCTCAAACACCTCGGGAGGGACCAATGTGAGTTGTGGAATCTAACGGAACTAGCACAGGACTCCCAGTTTGAAAACTAAGTCCAAAAATGCACTTTTTTACACTTAAGCTTGAAAATAGGTCTTCGGGGGCAAAAATCGTGCGACAGCCACGAGACGGCCCGGGAAACACCTCAAACACCTCGGGATGGACCAATGTGAGTTGTGAAAATTACGGAACTAGCACGAGACTCCCGGTTTGAAGACTATGTCCAAAAATGCATGTTAAATTGTATATGTTATGGATAAGATAATAATTGTCTAACTGACATTTTTTTTTTTTTTTGTGTTTCATTTTTTTTTGCAGATTCGAGATTTGATATGGGCGTGTTTGGTAATTTGGAGGGCTGATGGTAGCTCATTTTGTGTTTTTGTTCATATTACCTTACATGTATTTTGGTTGTGTTGTAAAGTTTATATTTTTGTTAGTATTACGGGGCATGTTTGGTAATCCGCCATTGATATTTTATTTTTGTTGATATTAGTGGACATGTTTTTTGTTGGATATTAGGAGATGTGTTTGGCAATCTACATACGGTTGATATTATATTTTTGTGGATATTAGGAGACATGTTTATAATCCGCAAGCAGTTCATATTGTATTTTTGTGGATAGTGCTAAAAACATGTCTATAATCCGCATGCAGTTCATATTGGGTATACCTCCTTAGTGGAGTATGAGACTCAATTGGTTTATTAAAATATTTGGTTTGATTTGGTATTGGTTATAATATATTTTTAATATATTATATCTGACTTTTGGAGGCTTAATGGGTATTTAATATTCAGTTTGATAGCAGTTAGGGTTTTGATAAAAGGCCTAAGAATTAACAATAGTTTATATATATTGTTTTTTGCTCTTCCGGAGCAAAGTGCGGCGGCTAGGCTATTTGACTATTCATTCTTGGTAACTGTGCTGCAAATTGATTTACTTGTGGGAAATAATCTATTTTTCCTAACAACTAGTAGTAGAACTTATGGTTTATTTGAATTTATTTATTTGTGTAAATCAATGGAGGGGAATGTGAGTTGTTGTGTCATGACCCAAACCCGCATTTTTAGGTTTAGCGTCATAACCGACCAGTAATCTTGGGATTATTGAAGGCCTATGTCCTGAAAATCATATAAATGGAGGGGTTGCGGAAGCAAATACAAACGTACGTCCATATAGCTGTGTGACATACATGAGATAGATAATTTAAAACTTTGTACATATGTATACATAACATCAAAAGGTCATAAGTTATGCAATACTGTATAGGTATTATCAAAAGGGACCAGTCCTGTATACAGATAAACAAAAGCAAAACCAAACAAAACAAAATCTTAGCTTGGTCTACAAAACTTGACTTCTTTCAATAGGAACCTTCCAGGGAGGCATGGTGGGTACCTGGCTGACTCAAAACTCAAACTTTAGGCCATCAACTCTAGGCTTAGTTACGCGCCTGGTCACCTACATATAAAATATAAATAGAGTGAGTGGGAGCCCAGTGAATAATAACAAAGTAAATGGTTAAATGAATGATGTCCCGTAACAGATTCAGGAAGCAGAAATAGAGTCATAATTCTTATTCTTTTTCAAAATCATATACAGAAATCAAAAATTCGAGCTTAATCATATATGGTACATCCATTAGCGCTAACAGATCAGATATAGAGCATTAAGGGTCATACTTAACCAATTCCATAATGGAACCTCCGGTCCGAGAACAGATAACATGCTTAAGCCATGGTATTGTTACCCTCGGGCGAGGGCCATGAGACCACAGTATTATTACCCCCAGGAAAGGGCCATGAGACAACGGTATTATTATCCCCGGGCAAGGGCCATGTGTTAAGGATGTCACCAATACATTTTAGAAATTTGGACAATCATTCATTGTACATGATATATCATTTCATAAAATAGATCTTAATTCATCATATAGAAAATAAATTAAGTTGAACATAGCTTTACTAAGTTATTACTCATAGATGGCTCCAGAAGCAAACAGATGGAACAGACAAATCAAATAGCTTATGGCGCGTGACCTACACAAACATAACAGATACACATTGAAATACACGTTCGGAAGGCACTAAACTTACTTCTTTTCGTTCTTAGTATGTTTCTAAGTTTTATTCTCATATTAGGTCTTAATTAGGGCCTAGGAATGCCTAGCATGCAATGAGGATGTCAAAATGTATTTTGAAACACTTAACAAAATTTGCTAAAAACAAGGCCTTTGCTCAAGCGTAACTTCCTTCGTTCGAGCGGTCTGTATATTATGTGAGACTGAGGTCTTCGCTTGAGCACAACTCTAGTCGATCAAGCGGCGTTCAAAACATGAAAATTTTTGGGAGCATGCATTTTATGCTCGAGCCAGCTTTTGGTCGCTTGAGCAGAAGTGCAAAACAAAGGGTGGTCGCTCAAGCGTAGGATCTGTCGCTCTAGCAGAGAAGCAAAATTATAGAATTTCCAGTTTTTATTCCAAGCTTCAAAACTCGAATTCAATGGTTCAAAAAACACATTTTGGATCCAAAACTTGAGAAAACACTTGTAAACTCATAGAACTTCATGTTTTAAAGGTTATTTTGCAAAATCAAGTCCAAAAACAAGTGAATTCTTCCACATTCTTCCAAAGTAAACTTTAAACTTGTGAAAACATAACATGCATGCAATGACTCGAATACAAAGCTCCCAAAACATGAATAGATGAAGTGTTTTCAAGTGGAATCATAGTGAGCTCTTACAATATAGCAATGATATGCTATTTGTAGACACTCCATTTTTGACCGCCCTTAAGACTTGGGCGCTACTGATGGTTTACTTGGTGATGAAAGATGTGCAGGGCAAAGGTTCAATTTCTTCGGCAAGAGGAGAGTCAAATCCTAACCTCACACCCCATTTTGGACCAAAGCTATTTTGGATGGTTTTTAGACCTCGAAACCCTCTCTTTCAAAATATTTTTTGAAATAAAGTTCCTACGATGTTTCGAGGCTCGCATTTCGTTAAATGTTGCGCTTTTTGATAAACCGAGCGAGGACAAAGTGGAAATGAATGAAAGAGAGATGAAATCTTTGAAAAATCTTTCAAAACACCTTGTTCGGGGGTTTGCAGTTGAAGAAAAGAGGAGTAGAGAGAAGAAACCTAGTTGAAGAAGAAGATGGACATGAATCGCTAAGAGAGAGTCAGGCGGCCCTCGCTAAATCAGGCCTATATTTTTGCACCATTGGATTTCAGCCATGAGGCTACCACTGTTGGAAAGAAGACTTCCAGGGCTTGATTTTTCACTCAAGAATCTCCTAAAGCCCAGTCCGAATGGGGGAGATATGATTGGTTGAAGTTGGGCATCATTCTGGTTGGACCGAAACTGAGCAGTCTTCACTAAAAGAGGGATATCTCTTAGCACGCTTCGAATTTTGATACAGGAATGACACCATTGGAAATCTTACTTTCGAGGCTTCAATTTTCACACAAGAATGACCTGAAAAGGCATCCAGATGAAGGAGTTAGGCTTGCTTCAAGTCGGGGACCAGGACTGATTTTTGTTGCAGACCACTAAGGGAGTGTGCCGAGCACAAATGGAGCATGCCGACCATATGCCAACCAAAAATGATCCTTGCCAACCAGAAAAAGTATCTGACCGACCAGCTGGGGTGGTCGATCAACCAAAAATTTCCAGAAAGCCCAGAATTCTCAGATATTTTCCTCTCTAGCTGTTGTGCACTGCATTAGATATTTCCAAATCAGATATTTCGACCAAATGCTCATATATTGCTATATATTGAGCCATATCTCATATATTGAAGTTTGAGCAAATTTTGGGGAGTCTCTCTCTCTAAAGTCTCTCTCTCTATAATTTTGTGAGCAAAATTCCAGCCCCTCCCTCTAGAAGCCTCATTCTTCTCTTGTTTTTTAGCCTTAAGCTTAGAATTCTCTACACTTTTGCAAAGAGACCCTTAACCAAACTTGATCACCATTGGGCTGAGGTAGCTTGGGACTTTGTTTGAGCTCCAAAAGGCTGATTTTGGCTCAGATTTTGGCTGGTTTTGCTGCTATGCTTCAAGGTGCTTCAAGGGTAAGCACTTCCCCCTTTCAAGCTTGTTTTTACACACTTGCTTTATCCCCTTTTTTCCATTGTTTTGGACTATTTTGGCTCTGGTTTTGAACCATAAAAAACTCTAATTTTGAGGTTCTGAAATGGTTGGTTTAAACCTTGTTTGGCTAGGGGGTGTTTCCTCCTTTTTGCTCCTTGGCTTGTAAGGTCTTTTGAGCTAACTTTCAAGCTTTTCAAACCACTTCTTTTTGGCCTTAAAACCACTAAATTCCAAAGGAATTTTAGTGGTAGAAAACTTGTTTTGAGGTCCCAAATAGGAGGGGGTGGTCCCCCCTCCTCTTGTCTTGTTAGCATGTATTGTTGGCCTATCAAATGAGCATGTATTTCTCCCTTCTTGAGGCTTAGTTTGAGCATATTTTTGTGAATTTTTGGGCCTACTCTAACGCTGTTTTAGGCTGGTTTGGTTGTTTCTTGCATGCTCCTTACACTTGTAGTGTAAACCTTGCTCACTAGCTTTGTATGCTTGCTATTCTAGCCCATAATTCTAGCATGTTTTGGCTCCACTCCAGCACATTTTTGGCCATTATTTAACATGCTTTAACTTTGTTTTTGGCTTGTTTGATCATTGGTTGCATGCTTCATGCACTTGTAGTGTAAATCCTCTTTGCTAGCCTTGCATGCCTAATGAGTTAGCTTGTTATTTTAAGCATGTCTTGGCTTAGTCTCAACCCATTTTTGGTGTTATTTTGACATTCCATAACTCTGTTTTTGGTTGGTGGAGTCACCTCTTGCTTGGTTTTTGCACTTGTAGTGCAATCTTGCCCATTGGCCTAGTGTACTTGGTGTTTTGGCCCTTCGTGCTAGCTTGCCTTGGCTATACTCCATACATGTTTTAGCATTATTTTGACATTCTTTAGGACTCTTTTGGGTGTTCTTGGCCTTTTGGGGCTTTCTTTGTATAGCTATAGTGTAAATGGCTTCACTAGTCTTGAGTTTTGAGGCCACTACCATGCTATACTTGTGATGTTTGCATGCCTTGGCATCATTTGGCATGGTATTTCAGAGCTTTTATCTTTGCCATACTCTCATGTTTATCACTCTTTAATTATGTTTAAAAGTTATGCCATGATGCCTTGTTTGTGAGCTAATACATGAGCATATCTTTCTTGCCATCTATGCTGCGAGTCTAGCATGTTTTTGCTACTATTTTGACCTGCCTTAGGTCTATTTTGAATGGTTGCGGCCATTTGAGCATTACTTAGTATGGTTGTAGTGTAAAGCCCTTGACTAGCTTTGTGTTGCAAGCCTCTTGACATGCTTTTCTATGAGCTGTTTGCATGGTATGGCATCATTTAACATGTTATTTCAAAGCATATTGCATTGCCATGTTCTCACTTCTTTCATTCTTTGCGTGCTTTTAAGAGTTGTGCCTTTGTGCCTCGCTTATGGCCTAACTTGTATGCATGCATGCCTAGGCTTTTGAGCTCCCATCTCAGCATGTTTTGGTCTTTGTTTTGACCTAATTGAGCTCTATCTATGGTTGGTTCAATCATTTGTGCCATGTATTGCATGCCTCTTGCGTAGTCCCTTTTGGTAGCCTTGTGCCTTAGGCCATCTAGCATGCTATGCTTGTGTTGTTTGGATGATTTGGCATCATTTCACACCTGATTTCAGAGTATATAGTGTTGTCACACTTCCATGTTTGTCACTTCTTAATCATGTTTGAGAGTTGTGCTCTTATGCTTAGTTGATGGGCCAATGCATGAGCATGCATTATCTTGCTTTTCATGCCATCATTTCAGAGTATTTTGGCCATTGTTTTGGCATGCATCAGGTTTGTTTGTGGCTGGTTTGGTCTATTGAACATTGTATTACATAGCCCTTGTGGTGTGTCCTTTACTAGCTTTCATGCTTAAGGACTCTAACTTGACATGCTCATGTTGTTTGCATTGTGTTTGGAATATTGTTGCATTGCATTGTGTTTGGATTGAACATTAATCCAAACAAGAGAAACGAGAGACGTTTCATACTTGAAGTGATGAAACATGCCTTATTTCTCGGTCACTGACCCTCTTGATCATGTATGATAGAGGTTAAGGCCCTTATGTGTTATTTGTGCATTCATTGACATTGAATTCTGCAAACTTGGTTTCTCATCCATCGTGCATCGCGATGCTCGGTTAGTGGCCTGAGAGTCGAGTACCGCACTCCCTTGAGCTTGAGAAATGATAGGGAAGGTGGTTGTGCACACATGTCTTGCAAATACACTGTTATGCCCCTTCTTGTTCTCTATTGCAACAAACCTGGAGTTTGGCAGGATTTTCTGGTCGGCAGACCAGAAAAAGTAACTGGCCGACTACTTTTTCTGGTCTGTAGCTTGTTTAGGTGATCTACAGGTGGTCTACAACACCATTAAGTGGTCGGCAACCCTCCTAGAGGTCTCCATGTTGGAGTATAAGCTATCTGGAGGTTTGTGTAGTGTTCTGAAATCAAATGCAAACAGAGGCAAGTTGGGGCATAGTAATGGATTTCCGAACGAGGTGACCGAGCATGCATGCACCCCTCGCTCCGAGGACCTCTTCTTATTGCTTTACTTAGCTGCTTTGCTTAGATAGCTAATGCTTTGGTTTTGTACTTAATTAGTTGACGTCCTTAGCTAATCGATTTGTTTTGTAATAATTAGTTAACTTGTTAGTTAATTAGCTTTGTTTTGTAATAATTAGTTTAATTAGCTTAGATTAGCTAGTTAGCTTATTGTTCGGACCTTCCGTCGAGAGGGCAAATTTTGTAATAAGTGTGCGTGTGTGTGATGCATGTCTTCCAACCCCATTTCTTTCTCCCTTTTACTTATCAGCTTTTGATGGTTAGTTTTAGGGCATGTTTCAATTAGCATACTTATGCTTCGCATGTTTGCATTCATTCATTCGTATTGCATGCACCGGGCTCGACGCATCATACAAACTGTATTGTATTTCAATACCAATTTGAATTCATGTTCTCAAGTTGCATTCATGTGACATCTTAGAATAGCCGAGCCTATCTTAGCTGCATTTTTGCATGTGTTGCATTAGGCATCTTAACATACTAGGGTCATGCATTGATTACTAATTAGCTTTTGTTTTGGCTCAGAGTATACTGTGAGTGTTTATGCTTTAGTATCCTTGCATGTGTGTAAGTGACTGCCATGATAGCATGCTTGCCATGAGGCCATTTGCTTAGTTGATAAACTGCATGAATGCCAGTGGATGAAGGCTTCATTGCTTGAATTTGAACAATTCATCAAACTGTGCGTTTTAATCCCACTTGTTTGTGGCAAATCATCATGTTTTTCTAAGCCCACTTGAGGGTGGCAAATCCGTCTCTTAGCCTACTTGTGAGTAGCACTTTCAAACCATTTTTGAAAAAAAAACATGAGATGTATTGTTCCAACTTGAGTGATTGAGTCTATACTTGTATGTTGTGCGCATCACATAGTAATTCTATATTAATAATCGGAACAAGAACACATGTGTTTTCAAAAACAACATATCATGTTAGTAAAGGCCGATCTTTGATCGGGCGAGCGGGGGTGCTCATTTCAGGACCTTCCCCTCTCGTACCCAAGTTCCCGAGCCGAGACAACTTTGGTGATGGCGGACACGTGGCCTTAGGCACGAGTCAGGGTTTCCTAAATTTCCCAAAAACAAAATATTTAGGTGGCGTCTCTGAAATCTGGCAAAGTAATTCATGTTTGGCGCTTTTTGATTCAAAATCGATTTTCCAAAACGATTTGCCGGATTTGAACTCTTTGGTGATTTATCAGTCTTACATTGCACTTTGTGAGATTAGATACAGAATCGTAACAGGAGCCTGAACTGTAGTAGCTAGAACTATAATTCGCGCCCTCGCATGCAGAGCAGAGTTTCGGGTGGTCTACACTATTGCATGTAAGAATTTATGAAAATGGAGCTCAAAAATCATGAATTATGTATGCAATGCATCGGTTGATCTTAATTCTTATTCTTAAGGTCAATTCTCGTCCCTAATCTCTAATTTCTCTTAAATTCAAGGATGAGTGAGTCAAACACAAGTTTAATGATTGAAAGTCTTACCTAAAGTTCTCAATATCTTGAATTCCTATTGAGTTCTTGCTCAATTCTTCAATTGCCCTTTAATTCCCTAGCAAAACCTCATTTCCTTCTTGAATTCAAGTCTCTCACTCTAAATTCTCCCTCTCTCATGTTTTTGAGGCTCAAGAGTGAAGGAACAAGAGTGTAAAGTGTCTCAAAAGTACTAGAAGTGGCCTTAAATAGGCCTGATTGGGGAGCTCTAATTAAGCTTGGATTAAACTAAGTAATGGCAATTATTATATTTAATTATTTCGTTCCGAATCGAATTTCAATTCAACCTACCATAAAATTCTAAAACTTCCAATTAACGCATAAACCAAGTCAATTTCACGTCCTGTGGCCAATAAGGCCTTCAATTCATAGAACAAAACAGAAACGTGAACAAATCTTTCTACGATAGACATATGAACACAAATAATGCAACGCACATGCAATTAATTCAGAATTTCATCTGACGTACTTATTAGGCATATTTAATCATATTTTAGCAGTTAATCATAGGTTGGGGTCGTTATAATCTTCCCCCCTTAAAGAGTTTAGTCCTCCAAACTCAAATTACCTTCATTTTGGAAGAACATCCGCTCCAAAGGAAACAAATCAGGGTATCTCCTCATCATATCTTCTTCGATCTCCCAAGTTGCATAGGTCCCACCGTGGTTTTGCCAATCAACTTTCACCAACGGTATTTTTTTTGTTTCTCAATCTCTTGATTCTTTGATTGACAATCTGAATTTGTCGTTCTTCATACGTGTAGTCATCTTTCAGTAGCACTTGGGTTGGTTCAATCACATGGAAAGGATCTCTCAAATAATCTTGAAGCATTGATACGTGAAAAACATTATGCATAAGTTCTATGACTGGCGGTAAAGCTATCCGATACATTCAGGTTGATTTTCTCTAAAATCTAGTATGGCCCAACATATCTCAGTGCTAACTTGCCCTTTACACCAAATCGAGTTTGCCCTTTCATTGGAGTCATTTTGATAAACACGTGATCCCCGACTTCATATTCTCTGTCTCTTCTTTAGATATCTACATAACTCTTTTGGCGGTTCTGTGCAGTTTTTAATCTCTGTTGAATCAATTTTATATTTTTTGTTGTTTTTTTGCACAAATTCCGGTCCTAACAAAGGTCCGTCACCTACCTCGGCCTAACAAATCAGAGAACGCCATTTTCTACCATACATAGCTTTATAAGGAGCCATTCCAATACTTGAGTGATAGTTGTTATTATACATGAATTTGGTCAATGGTAAGTAGGTCTCCCAATTGCCTTGGAAATCTAGGGCACACATTCTGAGCATATCTTCCAAGGTCTGTATTGTTCTTTCTGATTGGCTGTCTATTTGTGGATGATATGCATTGCTCAGTCTTAACTCAATTCCCAAAGCTTGCTATAGACTCTGCCAGAATCTTGAAGTGAAGATCTTTGTCAGATACAATAGATACTGGTACACTGTGTAATCTTATAATCTCATTCACATAGATGTTAACCAATTTATCCGCATTATAAAGAGTTTTAACAGGCAGAAAGTGAGCAGACTTAGTTAAACAATCAACAATGACCCAAAAGCATCCATACGTCAAGAGGAGCGAGCCAGTCCAACAATGAAGTCCACCGTGATATGCTTCAATTTCCATTCCGGTATTAGAAGCGGTTGAAGTAATCCAGTGGGTCGTTGATGTTCAGCTTTTACCTATTGACAATGCAAACACTTAGCCACAAAATCAGCAATGCTCTTCTTCATTCCCGGCCACCAGAAATTTTGTTTCAAGCCTTGGTACATCTTTGTATTCCCATGGTGCATAGCAAATATAGAATTGTGAGTTTCAGTCATGATACGTTTCCTCAAGTCAAAACAATCCGGCACATAAACCCGATTCTAAAATTTTAAAACATTATTATCAAGCACAAATCCAGGCCTTGGTCTTGAGTCAATCCCATCAACAATTTTCTTCAAGAACTCATCTTCAAGTTGTTTTTCTCTAACTTCTTCAATGATTACAGGTTGAGCAGAAATGGCGGCCAAGATCCTACCCTATTTACGCAACACAATTTCAATCTCGTTATTCTCCAAATCACATAATAACACTCTTTGATCGGTGAGCAAACATGACAAATTCCCAATTGATTTTATACCCAATGCATCTGCAACGGTATTTGCCTTCCCTGGATGATACAAAATTTGCAAGTCATAATCTTTAATTAATTCTAGCCATCTTCTTTGTCTCATGTTTAGTTCCTTTTAGGTGAAGAGATATTTCAAGCTTTTATGATCCGTATATACTTCACAAGTCACTCCATACAGCTAATGGCGCCAGACTTTTAATGCAAAAACCACAGTTGCTAATTCAAGGCCATGAGTTGGGTAATTCTTTTCATGTGTGCGGAGTTGTCGAGAAGCATAGGCAATTACCTTCCCATTTTGCATTAATACACATCCCAAGCCTTTGTAGGAAGCATCACTATAAATCTGAAACCCATCGGTTTCGTTGGGTAATGTCAGAATTGGTGCAATTACCAGTCTAGTTCTCAGTTCTTAAAAGGCTGACTCCCATTGATTATTCGAATGAAATGGTACATTTTTTTTTGTGTCAACTGTGTTAATGGCATGACAAGTTTTGAAAAATCTTTCACAAACCTGCGATACTAACCTGTAAGCCCTAGAAAGCTTCAGATTTCTGACACACTGGTTGGTCTTGGCCAATCTACAATGGCTTTAATTTTCTGTGGGTCCACCGATATACCATCCTGGTTGATCACATGCCCCAGAAATACTACACTATCAAGCCAAAATTCACATTTGGAAAGTTTTACATACAATTTCTTTTCTCTCAGGATTTGCAAGGTAGTTCTTAGATGATTTTCATGTTCTTCCTTGCTTTTGGAGTAAATCAATATATCATCAATAAATACAACGATAAATTCATCAAGAAATTGTTTGAACACCATATTCATTAAATCCATGAATGCTGCAGGTGCATTAGTTACCCCAAATGGCATTACCAAAAATTCATAGTGTCTGTATCTTGTTTTCGGAAAGCGGTTTTCTCAATGTCTTATGCCTTAACCTTCAATTGATGATAGCCCAATCTAGGGTCAATTTTTGAAAACATTTGGGCTCCCTAGAGTTGGTCAAATAAATCATCTATTTGGGGACAATGGATACTTGTTCTTCATGGTTACTTTGTTCAATTCACGATAGTCAATACATAATCTCAAAGACCCATCTTTCTTCTTAACAAATAGGATTGGAGCACCCCAAAGGTGAAGTGCTCAGGCGGACGAATTTCTTGTCTAATAGTTCTTGAAGTTGGGTTTTTAATTCTTTCAGTTCCGAGGTTGACCTTCTGTAAGGGGTTTTAGAAATAGGTTGTGTTCCAGGTACTATATCAATAGTAAACTCAATTTCCATATCAATTAGATCCCCAAACAGTTCATTTAGAAAGACATCAGGAAATTCATTAACCATAGGACTAGTTTCCACACTGGCACTAACCGAAGATACAGTCAATACACAACACACGTAGCCCCGACATCCTTTTCTCAACAACTTCCTAGTTTTTATAAATGAAATCAAGTACGGCAGAGGAACTACCCTATTCCTAGTAAAGACAAAGTCAAGCACACTGGATGGTCAAAAGACGATCGATTTACTCACACAGTCAATGGTGGCATAGTATTTAGTCTACCAATCCATACCTAGAATATAATCAAAATGGGTAATGTCTAGTTGTAGCAAATCAACATATAATAACATATCCCTAACCATGATGTCACACGCAGGATATACATAAACACATAACATAGAGCTCCAGATGGTGCAGATACAAATAACATATAATTCAAAGGTTCTAAGGGTCAAGTTAATTTCTGAGAAAAGGCATGCGACACAAAAGAGTGTGTAGAACCAGAATCTATCAAGACATATGCATTTTGAGCACAAATGGAAATTATACCAGACACCACAAGCTCGGTGTTCTGCACATCCCCAGGTACTAGTGCAAATACTCTCTATTGCCTTAACGTTTCATTATCGGTGTTACTTTTAGCATTGGTTCTTGCATTTGACCTCAATACATTTGCTTAGTTGATAAACTGCATGAATGCCTGTGGATGAAGGCTTCATTGCTTGAATTTGAACAATTCATCAAACTGTGCATTTTAATCCCACTTGTTTGTGGCAAATCATCATGTTTTTCTAAGCCCACTTGAGGGTGGCAAATCCGCGTCTTAGCCTACTTGTGAGTAGCACTTTCAAACCATTTTGAAAAACAAACATGAGATGTATTGTTCCAACTTGAGTGATTGAGTCTATACTTGTATGTTGTGTGCATCACATAGTAATTCTATATTAATAATCGGAACAAGAACACATGTGTTTTCAAAAACAACATATCATGTTAGAAAAGGCTGATCTTTGATCGGGCGAGCGGGGGTGCTCATTTCAGGACCTTCCCCTCTTGTACCTAAGTTCCCGAGCCGAGGCAACTTTGGTGATGGTGGACACGTGGCCTTAGGCACGAGTCAGGGTTTCCTAAATTTCCCAAAAACAAAATATTTAGGTGGCGTCTCTGAAATCTGGCAAAGCAGTTCATGTTTGGCGCTTTTTGATTCAAAATCGATTTTCCAAAACGATTTGCCGGATTTGAAATCTTTGGTGATTTATCAGTCTTACATTGCACTTTGTGAGATTAGATACAGAATCGTAACAGGAGTCCGAACTGTAATAGCTAGAACTATAATTCGCGCCCACCCATGTAGAGCGGAGTTTCGGGTGGTCTACACTATTGCATGTAAGAATGTATGAAAATGGAGCTCAAAAATCATGAATTATGTATGCAATGCATCGGTTGATCTTAATTCTTATTCTTAAGGTCAATTCTCGTCCCTAATCTCTAATTTCTCTTAAATTCAAGGATGAGTGAGTCAAACACAAGTTTAATGATTGAAAGTCTTACCTAAAGTTCTCAATATCTTGAATTCCTATTGAGTTCTTGCTCAATTCTTCAATTGCCCTTTAATTCCCTAGCAAAACCTCATTTCCTTCTTGAATTCAAGTCTCTCACTCTAAATTCTCCCTCTCTCATGTTTTTGAGGCTCAAGAGTGAAGGAACAAGAGTGTAAAGTGTCTCAAAAGTACTAGAAGTGGCCTTAAATAGGCCTGATTGGGGAGCTCTAATTAAGCTTGGATTAAACTAAGTAATGGCAATTATTATATTCTAATTATTTCGTTCCGAATCGAATTTCAATTCAACCTACCATAAAATTCTAAAAATTCCAATTAACGCATAAACCAAGTCAATTTCATGTTCTGTGGCCAATAAGGCCTTCAATTCATAGAACAAAACAGAAACGTGAACAAATCTTTCTACGATAGACATATATGAACACAAATAATGCAACACACATGCAATTAATTCAGAATTTCATCTGAAGTACTTATTAGGCATATTTAATCATATTTTAGCAGTTAATCATAGATTAGGGTTGTTATAGTCTTCTCCCCTTAAAGAGTTTGGTCCTCTAACCTCAAATTACCTTCATTTTGGAAGAACATCCGCTCCATCTCCCAAGTTGCATAGGTCCCACCGTGGTTTTGCCAATCAACTTTTACCAACGATATTTTTTTGTTTCTCAATCTCTTGATTCTTTGATTGACAATTTGAATTGGTTATTCTTCATACGTGTAGTCATCTTTCAGTAGCACTTGGGTTGGTTCAATCACATGGAAAGGATCTCTCAAATAATCCCGAAGCATTGATACGTGAAAAACATTATGCATATGTTCTATGACCGGTGGTAAAGCTATCCGATACGTCCGGGTTGATTTTCTCTAAAATCTGGTATGGCCCAACATATCTCGGTGCTAACTTGCCCTTTACACCAAACTGAGTTTTCTCTTTCATTGGAGTCATTTCGATAA
>NW_021024699.1:712456-724115 GCF_004153795.1 Camellia sinensis
TCCCTCCATACACGTGTATGGAGGGAAGTAGAGTTGGTGCCAGCTATCACAGCTGGCACAAAATATCTACATAAAGTAGATAAACAGTGGTCGGCTGCCCAAAAATGTCATTTTGACAAAATTTAGTGCCGACCGGCAGAAAGGATTGCCGATGGCAGCAAAAACCAGCCGGTGGCCTTTAGCCACTGCCGGTGGTGTGTGGGGATGCCTCACAAGGCATTCCCTGCCCCTCCAAGGCAAAACACCAGTGTTTGGTACAAAACCAGACACAAAACGGTCAAGTTCGGAGATCCTGAGGCAGGGCGCGTAGCCGAGACCTCCGGGAACTCCAAACGAACACAAACATGGATGATCATTGAGCGTTCAAGCGGTGACGTCCAAGTCTTGAGGACGGTCAAAAAAATGGGGTGTCTACAAGACAACCCGCTCGAGCGCAAAGAAAGTTGCTCGAGCATCCACCTGCTCGAGCGTAGGAAACATCACTCGAGTGTGAAAAACACTCCTCTAGTACTTTTGCAGATGCGTCAAGTACTGAGAGTTTACAACTCCCACTCGAGCGCAAGAAGGCCCGCTCGAGCGGAGGACCAAAATTATGGGCAACTAAGTTTAGGAAAAACATGCAACCAACCTGTTCCAAACTCAATCACAATAACCCAAAGGCCAATTTCAAGAGATACAAAGGGAGAAAAGAGGTAAACAACAATATGGAAACATTAAACCCGAGTCCGAAATACAACAAATGACGGGTCAAAACCAAGATCACTATAACCTCCCCCCCTTAAAGAATTTCGTTCCCGAAATTACAAATTAAGTTCAAAATCAACATTAAATCATTCATAACAATGTTATCCTTATAAGTCCATCACCATGACCCATTCTTCGGTTATCCATTCTCATCGACTCGATACACAAGTCCCATATTAAAATGAAATTCACAATTTTTCCCAAAACATTACAATGTTAAATCAAATCTACATTTCCAAAATTTACCTAGCATATACAATGCCTCCAAAGGTGATAAAATACATAATATTTCATATTCCCAAACATATGCAATGTTCAAATTAAAGTTCAAGTTTTCAAAATCTTACATAGCATATACAATGCTTCCCAAAGTAACATAATATATAAGACATCCATAACATATACAATGTTTACTTCTTTCATTATCATAATCAGAATCTCAATACATGCTTAGATATCAACAAACAAGTCTGGATATTTCTCTCGAACTTCCAATTCACACTCCTAAGTCGCTTCCTCGACCTTGTGATGTTTCCACAATACTTTTACCAAGGGGATTGGCTTGCCTCGCAAGACTTGGTCCCTCCTATCCAAGACTCTCATCGGTCTCTCTTCGTATGAGGCATCCTCATCTACCTCCAAGTCAGTCCAATCCAACACGTGCGATGGATCCGGCTCATACTTTCGAAGCATACAAATGTGAAACACATCATGCACTCCGGGCAGTTGTGGTAGTAGTGCCAAACAGTATGCAACCTCCCTAATTCGCTCAAGAATTTCAAAAGGGCCAATAAATCGAGGGGACAACTTCTCACTCTTCCCAAACCTCATCAAACCTCGCTTAGGTAATATCTTCAAAAAGACATGATCTCCCACCTCAAAAGATAAGGGCCTCCTCCTACGGTCGGCATAACTTTTCTGGCGACTCTGGGCTGTAACCAACCTCTTATGGATAAGTGCAACTTTCTCCGTTGTTTCTCGCACCAAGTCTGGGACCAACAAAGGTGTATCACCCACCTCGGCCCAACATACAAGGGATCTACACGGTCGGCCATACAAGGCCTCAAATGGTGCCATGTCAATACTCGATTGGAAACTGTTGTTATAGAAAAACTCCACCAAGGGCAAATGCCTCTCCCACGACCCATTAAAATCAAGCACACAACCTCGAAGCATATCCTCAAGGATCTAAATAGTATGTTCGGATTGCCCGTCAGTCTGAGGATGGTAAGCAATGCTAAAAGTCAACCTAGTGCCCAAGGTACTCTGCAAACTCTGTCACAACCGAGCTGTGAAACATGGATCTCTATCTGAAATAATCGTCACAGGGACCCCGTGCAACCTTAGTATGTCCCTAATGTATAGGTCGGCGAGATAATCTACCGAATCACTCACGCGTATAGGAATAAAATGCGCTGACTTAGTCAACCGGTCAACTACCACCCAAATGGCATCACTACCCCATTGAGTCCTTAGAAGGCCCACAACAAAATCCATTGTGACATGCTCCCATTTCCACTCAGCTATAGGAAGGGTTGCAACAAACCCACAGGCCTCTGATGCTCGGCCTTCACTTGTTGACAAGTGAGGCATTTCGACACAAACAAGGCTGCATCCTTCTTCATATCCCTGTACCAAAACTGACGACTCAAATCATGATACATCTTTGTGCCTCCTGGATGTACCACAAGGCGTGAATGGTGAAACTCTCAGAGTACTTCCTCTCGGCAAGACTCCGGTACGAACAAACGGTCACGGTATCTCACACTCTGGTTGGGATACATAGTCAAGATCTTCTCTACCTTCCCACTGGAGATGTTCTCCCTAATGGTTTCTACCTCAAGGTCACCTTTCTGTGCTTCTAATACTCGGTTCACAAGTGTAGGTTGTGCAACTACAGAAAACAAGGCCGCAGATTCAACGGACTCGCCAAGATGCAAGTTAAACTCCCCGAAAGCACCCAACATTTCCCATTCTCGGATGGTGATACAAGCCACACTACCAATAGATTTCCTACTCAAGGCATTGGCCACAATGTTAGCCTTCCCCGGATGGTAATGCAACTCAAAATCATAATATTCTATGAATTCCATCTGCCTCAAATTCAAATCCTTCTATGTGAACAAATACTTCAGACTCTTGTGATTGGAAAACATCTCAAATTTCTCACCATACAAATAGTGCCTCTAAATTTTCAAGGCAAAAATCACAGCCGCCAACTCTAAGTCGTGAGCAGGGTAGTTCCTCTCGTAGGTTTTCAACTGCCATGAGCCATAGGCTACTACCTTCCCCCCTTGCATCAGAACACAACCCAAACCTTCTCGTGAAGCATCACAGTACACTAAATAGCCCAAACCCCTCTCCGAAATAATCAAGACTGGAGTAGTGGTAAGTCTAACCTTAAGCTCTTGAAACGACTTTTCACAAGTCTCACCCCACACAAATTTGATTCCTTTCCTCGTTAACCTAGTCAAAGGTGATGCAAGTCTAGAGAAGTCCTTTACAAACTGATGGTAATACCTGGCCAACCCCAAGAAACTACGGATCTCGAAAGAATTCTTAGGCTGTGCCCAGTCTTGCGTTGCCTCTATCTTGGATGAATCTACGGTCACCCCTTGCCTGGATACTACATGACCCAGGAATTTAACTTCTTTCAGCCAGAACTCACACTTCTCGAACTTAGCGTATAACTTGTGGGCCCTAAGCCACTCAAGCATTACTCGCAAGTGTTCCTCGTGCTCCTCCTCAGAGGGTGAGTAAATCAATATGTTGTTCACAAAGACAACCACAAAACAGTCTAGGAACTCACGAAAGATCCGGTTCCTCAAATCCATAAATACGGCTAGGGCATTGGTTAGCCCAAAAGGCATCACTAGAAACTCGTAATGGCCATATCGCATATGGAATGCGGTCTTTGAGATATCCTCCTTCCTTACCCTCAATTGGTGATAACCCGATCTCAGGACTATCTTAGAAAAATAACAAGACCCTTTTAACTGATCAAACAGATTATCTATACAAGGCATTGGTACTTGTTCTTAATAGTCACCTGGTTCAACTTCTAGTAATCGATACAAAGTCGTAACGCTCCATCTTTCTTTTTAGCAAAGAGAGCCGGTGCACCCCAAGATGAAGTACTAGGGTGAGTAAAACCCTTATCTAGCAATTCCTGGAGTTGAATTTTCAACTCACTCAATTCAGCAGGTGCAAACCGATATGGTGCCATAGAAATCGGTGCTGTGCCAGGCACTAAATCAATAGAGAACTCGATCTCTAGGTGAGGTGGTAAACTAGTAAGATCATTAGGAAAGACATCCAGGTATTCACAAACTATCCTTGGTAACTCAACCCGGACTTCCTCACACTCGCTACTTAAGAAGCTAGCAAGGAGACAACTAAGTTCACTCTGCCCATGCGGATCATATATCAATGATAAGGCTCTATCCAATGTTTTAAAAATCGGACCGGTGAACAAACTGGAAAAGGGATTGGGCGAATGGGTCACTGCCCGATCGAACCGTGACGTCATAATTACGTCATAAATAATTTTTTTAAAATATAAATTAATAATATATAATAAATTTTCAATTTTTTTAAAATTCTTAAATATTTTCAGTTATGTTTTTCTAAACAAAGAAAAATAAAATTAAAAGCAGCCTAGATATAAATCATAGTATTTCACATGTTAACAATAAATAAAATTAAAAAAAATTGAAAACCCATTACTCAAAAAACAATAAAAAAAAGCCCCTCACTCACACTATCTCTCTACTCTCATTCTCAATTTTCATAAAGATGAAAAACCCATTGCTCAGCCTCAAAACAAAGGGCCAAAAACATGGGTTCTCTAAAATGGGTTCTCAGAGTGGTCTTTCATTCAAGAGAGAGAGATCAAAATCTACTTCATTCAATGAGCAAGCACCAGCAAGAATTAATGAAACCCATTTGATCAAAGACCCAGATCGAGACTCGCAAGATTTGTATTGTTCAAGAAGATTGATTGTCTACAATGGATTTGGATTGTGGGTGTCTTCTTCTTTATTGCAAGAAGAGTTGAGAGCTTGAGTTGAGTTGAGTGATTCGTTAATGGTGATGATGATTGATGAAGAGAGAGAGATGTGGCTGTGCAAGGTTTTGCCGAAGAAGATCTGCTGCGGCTGAAGAGAAACAAGATAGATTTGGTTTTTTTTTTTTAAACAAAACCATTCCTGTTTGATTGACCTGTGAACGGGTCGAACGGTTCGGCGGTCAACCGGCGGTTCAAACGGTTCTCTTTGAATACACCGGTTTTTGACTTTGAACGGTTTGAGGGGGTTAACCAGACCGAAACCTCACTCGGTCGACGGTTCAACCGGTTGACCCAGCCGGTCCGATTTAGTTTTCAAAACCTTAGTCTTAAGAACCATCCTAAATAAAATAACAATGCTAAAAATTGACACAAAAGAAATGTCAATTACACAACTTTTTTCGTACAGTGGAAGTGATGTGACTATTAATTATAATGTGGTTGCATTTAAAATAAATTTATTTTTTTGTTAATTATAACTCTCATTTTTTTGTCATACCAAATACTAAAAAAAAAAAAAAAAAAAAAAATTGAAAATTGTTTCATCAAAAGAAACGGAATGTAGCTATTTGTACCATATATATTTTTCTGTCGATTATGGCTTATTGATTGTGACCAAATATAATTTTAATCAATTGTAGTCAAATATAATTTTGTTGATTGTGGCCCTGCCAATTGTGACCCGTCGATCATAGCCAAATCTAATCTCATTAATTACTATGACTACATTATTATTATTATTATTATTGTTATTATTATTATTTGTTTTGTTATGGTTTACAGGTGATGAAATGGGTTTAGAAAATGGTTGCAAGTTGGCAACGTGTGGCAGTAATAGCACTTCGCAAGGAATGTGGCTTGATTTTATTTCATGAAGTGACCAAACTGCGTCCAACAATTATACTTCAAATAGGAAACTGTTAATCGTGACTCTACAAATAGACTGAAGACAGATTAAAGAAGGGATTAAGAAATCATCAAACTTAGCAGACTTTTTTTTATTTTTAGGAGTAGATTACCTTAATTCTTATGAGTAGATTATCTTAATTTTTAGGAGTAGCTTTTAACTGTTTGTAATCTTGTAAATATAGAATGTTTTGTTGGAAAATTGATTTTTTATAGGCTTATTTTGGGCCAACTTCGAGCTCAAAATTGAATGGGGTCCACACATCTTTTGTCACGCCTCAAAATTTGGACAATTAAATATTAAATTAGAACTAAACCCCAATTAATATTCTATCATCCAAATCCTAGGGGTGAAACAAAAAAACTAAAACGTCAACCAAATCATCCACCATAAATTCATAACTAACAAATACCTCAACATTAAGGTAGCAACAACTAGTCAAAACAACTTAAATAAAGTATGGTTACAAACCATGCCAAATTATTCTAATACTAAAGTCATAAAAAAAATAATAATAATAATAAATACATAAACTACTAACAAGCCTAAGCTCAAAAAAAACAAAAGAAATCTAAGAGATATGCCTAAAAACTTTAGTTACATCTCGTCACCACCGTAGCCTCAACTAATCCTGCAAAGGAAGCTCAGCTGCGCTCCAACAGAACGCACCCGAGTTGCCAAAAGACAAAACGGGTCAGTATACAGGTACACTGGTATGAGTACAAGATTCAACACCCACGTGTCCACCAGACACAAACAAAAATACATTAAATTCTTATTACAGGACAAGACAATTAGTTCCAACCGCACCGAGACGAATGGGTAGTTTCTCAAGACACGGTGACATTTAGTTTCTTGTCCGTACACAACGAAATATAAATTTATTATAAAATAAACAAAATAGAAATAGAAATATGGTGGGTCAGCCCTGCATAAAAAGTTAGTAAGACCCACCATCCTGTAAAACAAATAAAGTTAGTATAATTTAATCATAAGTAACTTGTTGAAACAAATATAAAATTACACCGTTTCATACTTAAATAATTCGAATTGATCAAAACTCAAAGAAGGCGAAAGTTGTAGACAGAAATCAAATTCTCTAAAAGACATGTCGAACGAATTTAGACGAAAACTGAACAGGTTAAGGAAAAGCTGATCTAGAAAATCGTAGACGGAACTTCAATCGAAAATATGAACGCTGAAAAACGAACAAAAACTGGTCATACAGATGATTATTTCCGAAAACAACGTCAAAACATGAAAAGTGGTGCAAAATAATGGTTACTTCAGTTTACCGAAAACATATATAAAAATGCAGACTCGTTCATGGGTTAAAACAGCCTATAAGTCGCATTACCAAAAGTGAATCAAACTGACGTAATAACCAGGTCATCACGATTGATAAGTTCGTTAACGATCTTTTAATAAAAAGTTACAAACAAAGAGTTGTCCAAAATCACGTAGTACATGCTATTCTGCCAAAGTTTCATGAATTTTATCAAGATTGTTTACTGATCTTTTTTTAATCATAATACATAACAGTTCCATACACACTAACCCAAATAATTTCATAATATAAATCCTCTGTCTCTAATAGGCATCCCATCTATCGGCCCCCACTTCAGGCCTACACATTAACTTCCATTGCCCCCGTACTAATCCTAACACCGCCGAAGCCAAGACTGCACGGGGATCATCGTCCGCAGTCATTGACTCACACTACTCCTCGGACTGGTTAGCATACTACGTCGTTCGCAATATCAATAGCCACTCGTCTACTTCATGAGAACGAGGTAACCAAATATAATTAATCACGAACATCTCACACATGAGAATTTAAATATACACAAATGCTAGAGCAAGGCATTCAAATAAATTCTCATTACTACCTCAATTTTTTTTTTTTATATATACACTAGTTTCCTCTCCATCATTCTAAATAAAAACTAATCCATGGAGTCATGGTGGAGTATAAGGAATTTATCTATATGTTCTTAATTAATTTTAATTTCATATAACCATGAGTGTAATTACAATCATAAAATAAATTCATATAAAAATCTTAAACATGGCATACACAACTAATCAAACTAATTAAAATCAATTCATCATCTACATGCAAATACAAAATCAATCCAACATCAAATAAAATAAATAAGTAAATAAAAACAATGAATCAATCCATCCTCTAACCAATATCTATGGATTCTAAATTTATTTTAATTTTATATAATCATGAGTATAATTACAATTATAAAATCAATCCATACAAAAATCATAAATCTTGCATATACAACTAATCAAAATGATTAAAATCAATCAATCATCTAAAAACCTTGAACCTTACATACACGTCTAATCAAAATAATTAAAAATTAGTCAATCATAAAAAAATCCCAAACCTTACATACCCAACTAATTAAAATTATTACAATCAATTAATCATCTAAAAATCTTGAACCTTACATATACGTCTAATCAACATAATTAAAATTAATCAATCATCTAAAAAATCCCAAACCTTACTTACCCAACTAATTAAAATTATTACAATCAATTAATCATCCAAAAATCTAAAACCTTACATATACGTCTAATCAACATAATTAAAATTAATCAATCATCTAAAAAAATCCCAAACCTTACATACCCAACTAATTAAAATTATTACAATCAATTAATCATCTAAAAAGCCTAAACCTCACATATACGTCTAATCAACATAATTAAAATTAATCAATCATCTAAAAAAAAATCATAAACCTTACATACCCAATTAATCAAAACAATTAAAATTAATCTGTCATCTTCATATCAATACAGAAATCAAATCAATATTAAATAAATACAAATAAATAAATATAACGAATCAAATATAAACAAAGAAAAGTAAATTTTATACTCACAATATTTTATTGAAGATTAAAAAATATCTAAAAACTAATAGAGCCACCAAAACAAAACCCTAATATTTCTTTTGCTTTCCTCTCCTCCTTTTTCCGCCGTTCCCCTCTCTCTCTCCAGTGCTTCTCTATTTTGTGATTAATCTCTCTCTCTCTCTCTCTCTCTCTCTCTCGTAGCCCTGCTGCCTCTGCTTCTCTTTTTTCCTTAATTTGTTTATAACCTAAACACTTCTTATAAATTCTAATAGTTATAATATTATATAACCTCATAGTTATTATACCATATAATATAAATACAACATAATTATAATATATATATAAATATAAATATAAGATAATATATATATATATAACACCCCTTTTCTTTATATAACAAATATAAATATTTAAATATTTAGATTAATTATATATAATTAAATAACACATTAAATTAATTAATCACCACATTAAATTCATTAAACTCACATTAAATTCTCATGTGACCACACAATTAATAAAACTAAAAATAAAATAAGATAATAATAATCATAATAATAATAAATAATAATAAATAATGACTTAAGAAAATTAGGGTTGCTACAATATACACACCTCAAAAGAATCTCGTCCCGAGATTCGATAGAAAAGAATAGTAAAGAAAAAGCTCCGGGTGCAATTCCCGACACTAAGTCAATGCACAATTCTACTACCCGTCGAGGAGGAGGTCCAGGTATCTCTTGAAAGACATCCTCAAACTCACGCACCACATCTACCTCACTAATATCCTGCTTAGAGATTTCTACCGAGCACAGAAAACTTGTCCTCACTAACACTCTTCTACCGTTATAAGTGTGGATAAGCCATGACCTACTAGTAATATCTATATTTATAGTCCTTCTAGCACCATCTAGAGTTACAAAATGCTTTCGCAGGCAATCTGTACCCAAAATAATTACAAACCTCGCAAGCCCTAACATAATTAAGTCTGCATACAAGACTCTACCTGCAAAATCAATCTCAAAATCTTTACACATCCCATAAAGAGTAACTGCCCTTCCTAAAGGGGTTTCGACACAAATAGGTCTAAACAAATGAGGTAGTTACAATATGTTCTCTTTCTACAAACTGCCTAGATATGAAACAATGAGAGACACCAGTATCAAAAAGTACTCTAATCTGTTCTTAAAAAAAATTAAAGGTACCTTCGAGCCATCACCTTCATGTTAAACACATAAGAAGAATTCGCTCTTAAATACTTATAATAAATTCAACGACCAAACTAAACCAGCTAACCCATGTTTCCACAATCCGAGGATTACCTAAACTCTCACAAGTCTAGGGTAGCCTAGAGCTCTGATACCAAACTGTCACGCCCCAAAATTTGGACAATTAAATATTAAATTAGGACTAAACCCCAATTAATATTCCATCATCCAAATCCTAGGGGTGAAACAAAAAAACTAAAACGCCAACCAAACCATCCACCATAAATTCATAACTAACAAATACCTCAACATTAAGGTAGCAACAACTAGTCAAAACAACTTAAATAAAGTACGGTTACAAACCATGCCAAATTATTCTAATACTAAAGTCATAAAAAAATAATAATAA
The DNA here is from genome assembly GCF_004153795.1 of Camellia sinensis. Lineage (NCBI taxonomy): Eukaryota > Viridiplantae > Streptophyta > Magnoliopsida > Ericales > Theaceae > Camellia > Camellia sinensis. The sequence goes on from NW_021024699.1 coordinate 722,670, forward strand.
TAATAATAAATACATAAACTACTAACAAGCCTAAGCTCAAAAAAAATAAAAGAAATTCAAGAGATATGCCCAAAAACTTTAGTTACTTCTCGTCACCACCGTAGCCTCAACTAATCCTGCAAAGGAAGCTCAGTTGCGCTCCAACAGAACACACCCGAGTTGCCAAGAGACAAAACGGGTCAGTATACAGGTACACTGGTATGAGTACAAGATTCAACACCCACGTGTCCACCAGACACAAACAAAAATACATTAAATTCTTATTACAGGACAAGACAAGTAGTTCCAACCGCACCGAGACGAATGGGTAGTTTCTCAAGACACGGTGGCATTTAGTTTCTTATCCGTACACAACGAAATATAAATTTATTATAAAATAAAAAAAATAGAAATAGAAATATGGTGGGTCAGCCGTGCATAAAAAGTTAGTAAGACCCACCATCCTGCAAAACAAATAAAGTTAGTATAATTTAATCATAAGTAACTTGTTGAAACAAATATAAAATTACACCGTTTCATACTTAAATAATTCGAATTGATCCAAACTCAAAGAGCGAAAGTTGTACAGAATCAAATTCTCTAAAAGACAACGTGAACGAATTTAACAGAAACTGAACAAGTTAAGTGAAAAGCTTGATCTAAAAATCTAGACGGAATTCAATCGAAAAATATGAAGCTGAAAACGAACAAAAACTGTCATAAGATGATTTTTTCCGAAAAAGTTCAAAACATGAAAAGTGTGCAGAATAATATTTTATTTCAGTTTACGCGAAACAAATAAAAATGAACTCGTTTCATGGGTTAAAACAGCCTATAAAATCTGCATTACCAAAGTGAATCAAACCGACAATAACCAAGGTCATCCGATTAGAAGTTCTAATCGATCTTTTTAATAAAAAGGTACAACACAAGAGTTGTCCAAAATCACGTATACATGCTTCTGCTCAAATTTCATAATTTATCAAAATCGTTTACTATTTTTTTTATCATATACATAACAGTACCATACACACTATACTAATAATTTCATAATTAAATTCTCTGTTCCTTAACTCCACCACTTCGGCCCTCCCCTTCCGGCCTACACATATATCCCATGTGCCTCCCGTATACCTAACACCGCTCCGAAGCCAAACTTGCACGGGGATATCGTCCCGAGTTTGACTCACACTCCCCGGATGGTTAGCATATACGCACTTTCAAAATCATGTAAATGCTTAAGAAAGTCATAGAATTAACATGAGCAAAACTTCTGATTTTGTATGAAGAAATTAACGTTGATTGAAGAAAATGAACTTACTAGGCAGGCACAGTTTAAGTGAATAGATCTACTATGATTTCTGATCACTTTCTACTCTCTTTTCAGAGTGTGACACAAGAATAAACAATGGGGAAAACTTACAGGACTCTTTCATAGTAAGATTCAATAGTAGGTCTCCAAGATGG
>NW_021024699.1:725237-748762 GCF_004153795.1 Camellia sinensis
TTTTGAGTTGAAATCTGTTGGAGTTTGTTATGTGCGATTTCGATTTATAAATTGAAGAATTGATTTGCTGGATATTTGATCTTCGATCTGGTTTATAGGTATGTATTGTTTCGATTTTGTATATTATGTTTTTTAAGAATTTTCTTTAGTTTTGATTGAATTTATTTATGAGAATATGTTGAATAATTTTGTTTTTACGAATTGAAGACGTGATTTGCTGGATGATTTCTTGGTTTGGTTATTTATTTTATGAATTATATATATAACACCTCTTTTCTTTATATAACAAATATAAATATTTAAATATTTAGATTAATTATATATAATTAAATAACACATTAAATTAATTAATCACCACATTAAATTCATTAAACTCATATTAAATTCTCATGTGACCACACAATTAATAAAATCAAAAATAAAATAAGATAATAATAATAATAATTATAATAATAAATAATGACTTAAGAAAATTAGGGTCGCTACATCTTTTGAGGTGGGTCCGAAGAGATAACGTGTTCCTTGTCGCATGGCAAGTCATACAGTGAAAACGGTTCGTCAAAACCATTTATGAGTGAATGGGAGCTTGACGTCATTTTCGGATTCATGGAATTGGACAATTAAATAATTAAATGTGAGTTTCCTAGTAAGGTTTGTCCTACATTGGAAACTTCAGAGAACTTATGTGTGTATATAAGTTCTAGGTGACAATACTTAGGTTGGGCCCCAAAGGGCACCCCAAGTTTGTAGAATAGAGGAGTTATGAATAAAGTGAACCTTAACCCAAACCACCACACGCGCGCCGCCGTTCGTCCGGCCGGGCGCAAGTGTGGGTCGAGTCTAATAGTAATTTTTTGGACAAAATTTATTTGAATTTTTAATGAAATTAAATTCCAATTTTGTGCCAAAATTGAAATTAATTTTTTGTCCAATTTTTACCACCTTCAGTCCAAAATTCCTAACAGATTCAAACTGCTTTACAGTTTTAAAACTGCCCAGCAGTTACAGATTTAACCTAGCAGCAGTTATCTGTTGAATCTGTCACCAGATCTGTTTCAATTCAAACAGTATCTGTTTAATTCAAAATTACACCTATTCACTTCTATTTTGTACCTGTTTGGGTCTGTTTGTTTTGCTTATAAATAGAAGGCTGTTTCAATAGTTTTTTCCACCCAAAACAATCTGAAAATTTCATTTTGTTGTCCAGATTTTGCTCAATTGCATATATATTCTTCATATACTTTTAGGAAAAAAAAGAGAGAGTATAGAATACAGGTTTTGTTCACCGAACAAATTGTTTAGAATGCTACTACAATTTGTGAAGATCATTGTATCCTGAGAGATAGACGCCATTTGTCCGTAAACACCATAACGAAGCGAATCTGTCTTAAGGACAGAGTGTTACACACTCGACTTGATCTTTTAATTATTTATTCGGCTTGATAAAATAAATCCTGTAAGTTATTTATTTTATTTGTTTGATTTAGTTTCAATTTATTTATTGTACACAAAAGATTGTTCCAATAATCTTAAGACAGATTCGAATTATTCTGTTTATATAATTTTTTGTTTGTTTCATTTTCTTTTTCTTCTTCTTGCAGAAATTATTTTCTGTGATTTTACAAAATAATATTCTAGTTGGAAAAATAAATAGTAGTAATGTATTGTTTGACAGATAGTAGTAATATACTGTCTATTTTCTTTGACAACTAGTAGTAATATATTGGTGTCATTAACAATTTAGAATATTTATTTGTGAAGTTTGTCAGAAATTAATTTTGATTTTCAAAAATAATTTCTGAGTGTTCATTAGTTAAAATTCTGTTTCAGTATTTTAATTATTGAAGTGTTACAGAAATTTAATTTCCTATGTGGAATTAATTTGGTTAAATAAAATTTTAAATTTCCAAGTTAATTGAAAATAAAAGTTACAACTCTTGTTTCTTTTATTTTTACAGAATTTAATTTTGCGATTTTGGTTTAAATTTTCTGTGTAGTATAAAATTCTAATTATAATTTTGTCTTATAATTTAGAATTCATGACTACTGAAACTGGTCAAACTAATGCTCAAACAAGTACTAATATGGTGGCTGTAATTACGCATATCCCTCCTCTTATTGTAATTGTGCCAGTTAATCCCGGTGAGAAGCCAGAGAAGTTCTCAGGAATTGATTTTAAAAGATGGCAATAGAAAATTCTATTCTATCTTACTACTCTCAACCTGGCTCGTTTTCTCCGTGAGGATGCTCCTATTTTAAAAGATGATGAAACTGACTGACAAGTGGCTGCTGCGATCAATACCTGGAAACATGTTGATTTCCTTTGCTGGAACTACATCTTGAACGGACTTGACAACACATTATACAACGTCTACAGTCCTATCAAGATAGCAAAGGAACTTTGGGAGTCTTTAGAGAAAAAGTACAAAATAGAAGATACTGGCTCAAAGAAATTTGTTGTTGGCAAATTTCTGGACTTTGTGATGGTTGATTCTAAGACTATGATCAACCAAGTTCAAGATCTCCAACTCATTCTGCATGACATTCACGTAGAAGGCATGTCTCTTAGTGAATCTTCCAAGTTACAGCCTTAATTGAGAAATTACTACAAGGCTGGAAGGAATTCAAGAACTACCTCAAACACAAGCACAAAGAAATGTCTTTAGAAGAATTAATTGTGCGTTTGAGAATTGAGGTGGACAACCGCAATTCAGAGAAGCGGGCTGGCAAGCATCCAATGAAGTCAAAGGTAAATGTGGTGGAACATGCTCCAAAAGCCAAGAAACGGAAGTTTTCTGGAGAAAGTTCATCACAAGACTCTAAAGGGGGGAAACTAAAAAGTACAAGTTTAATGGCAAGTGTTACATCTGTGACAAAGAGGGACATCGGGCCAAAGATTGCCATAGCAAAGGCAAAAACAAAAGAAGAACAAGCAAGAAGCCTACTCAAGCCCATATGACCGAAGTGGACAATATTTCCAATGGTGTAGATGACATAAATCTTTCTGTAGTTATTTTCAAGGCAAACCTTGTCGAAAATCCTAAATAATGGTGGGTGGACACTGGTGCTACTCACCGCATCTGTGCCAACAAAAAGATGTTCACATCTTATTCTATAGTGGACAACGATGAACAACTTTTTATGGGCAACTCCTCAACTTTCAAAGTTGAAGGACAATGAAAGATTATTCTGAAGATGACATTTGGAAATGAACTCACTCTCAACAATGTGTTGCATGTATCTGACATTCGCAAGAATCTTGTTTCTGGATCTTTGTTGAGTAAAAACAGGTTTAGGCTAGTTTTTGAAAGTGACAAATTTGTACTTATCAAAAACGGAATGTATGTAGAAAAATGTTACATGTCTGATGGCCTTTTCAAAATGAATGTAATGACTGTTATACCATCTATTATTAATAAAAATACATCTTCTTTTTACTTACTTGAGTCTTTAAATTTATGGCATGTTAGACTTGGACATGTTAATTATGGATCTTTGCGTAGATTAATTAATATGGAATGTTTACCTAAATTTGAGATTGATTCAAATCATAAATGTGAAATTTGCGTTAAAGCAAAATTATCCAAAACTCCTTTTCATTCAATTGAAAGAAGTACGGAACCACTTGAATTAATTCATAGTGACATTTGTGATTTTAAATCAATTCAAACTAGAGGTGGAAAAAAGTATTTTATCACTTTTATAGATGATTATACTAGATATAGCTTAATTCGAACCAAGGATGAAGTTTTGAAAACTTTCATTCGATATAAGAATGAAGTTGAAAATCAACTCGGTAAGAAAATTAAGAAACTTAGAAGTGATACAGGTGGTGAATATGAATCACCTTTTGGTGAATTTTGTAAAGAACATGGAATAATTCATCAAACCACCGCTCCTTACTCACTTCAGCAAAATTGAATTGCTGAAAGGAAAAATAGGACTTTAAAAGAAATGATGAATGCCATGTTAATTAGTTCTGGATTACCTCAAAACTTGTGGGGGGAAGCAATACTTTCTGCTAATTATATACTTAATAAAGTACCTCGAAAGAAAGTAAATCAAACACCTTATGAAATGTGGCATGGGAGAGTACCATCCTATAAATACTTAAAAGTATGGGGGTGTTTGCCTAAAGTGGCTATTCTTAGTCCTGAAAAGACTAAGATGGGTTCTAAAACTGCTGATTGCATTTTCATTGGTTATGCCAAGAATAATAGTGCATATCGGTTTTTGATTTATAATTCAGAACATTCCGAAATGCATGTAAATACTATTATTGAATCTCAGAATGCGTCTTTCTTTGAACATCTGTTTTCAAACAAAACTGGACAAGAGACTAGTACTAATAAAAGATCTTCTGATGATATTATTAGTCAGGATCAAGAACAAGATCAAGAGATAGATCAAAATGAGAAAAAGGAACCTAGGCGTAGTAAACGTGCTAGAACCTCAAAATCTTTTGGTTCAGATTTTCTAACATTTTTGTTAGAAAATGAGCCTTTAACTTTTAAGATGATATGTCTAGTTCCGAGGCTCCTTAATGGAAAGAAGCTGGAAACAGTGAAGTTGAATCCATTTTGTAAAATCACACTTTGGAATTAGCGGATTTGCCACCAGGTTGTAAACCTCTTAGGTACAAGTGGATTTTCAAAAGAAAAATAAAAGCGGATGGATCAATTGACAAATACAAGGCAAAACTTGTGGTCAAAGGTTTTAGACAAAAAGAAGGTCTTGATTACTTTGACACATACTCACCAGTTACTAGAATAACATCCATTAGAATGCTAATTGCTATTATATTGTTGTACAATCTAGAAATTCATCAAATAGATATGAAAACCGCTTTCTTAAATGGTGAGTTAGATGAAGAAATTTACATGGAACAACTAGAAGGATTTTCTGTTCTAGGAAAAGAAAAGAAAGTGTGTAAATTAGTTAAATCATTATATGGTTTAAAACAATCGCCAAAGCAATGACATGAGAAATTTGACAAAGCAATGATGTCAAATGGATTCAAAATTAATGAATGTGGCAAATGTGTTTATATTAAAAACACATACGAAGGTTATGTTATAGCATGTCTTTATATGGATGATATGCTCGTCATTGGTAGTAATAATGATACGATTAAAACTACTAAGAAAATGTTGAATAAACATTTTGACATAAAGGACATAGACATTGCTGATGTAATTCTTAATATGAAAATTACTAATATATTATAAGGTTATGCTTTGTCACAATCACATTACATTGTAAAAATACTTCACAAATTTAGCAAAGATAATGATCATCTTGCTAGAACACCTGTGGATGTTAATTTGTTTCTTTCTAAGAATGTACAGGAAAGTATTTCTCAATTAAAGTATGCCCAAATTATTGCAAGCTTAATGTACTTGATGAACTGCACTCGCCCAGATATAGCTTATACAGTAAGTAAATTAAGTAGATATCTGAGTAATCAAGGAGTAAAACACTGGAAAGCAATTATAAGGGTTCTAAGATATCTCCGATTTACCCGTAACATTGGGCTTAATTATACTCGATATCCAGCAGTATTTGAAGGATACTGTGATGCAAACTGGATATCGAATACTAGAGACTCAAAGTCCACCAGTGGGTATGTCTTTACTCTTGGTGGGGCGGCTGTATCTTGGAAATCTTCCAAACAAACTTGCATCGCTAGGTCTACTATGGAATCAGAATTCATAGTTTTAAATAAAGCTGGGGAAGAGGCAGAATGGCTTCGCCACTTCCTTGAAGATATTCCAATGTGGCCAAAACCGGTGCCTGCTATATGCATATATTGTAATAGTCAATCAGCAATAGGTAGAGCACGAAGTCATATGTATAACGGTAAGCTACGACACATTCGTCGTCAATATAACATCATAAGACAACTACTCTCTAATGAAATTATTTCCATTGAATATGTGAAGTTTAAAGTCAACATAGCGGATCCACTAACCAAAGGGTTAGCACGAGAGTTAATTGGGAATTCATTGCGGGGAATAGGACTTAAGGCTATTAAATAAGAGTTACCACAACAGCAACAAAACCTAGTTGACTGGAGATCTTAAGATCTAGGTTCAAAGGGACAACCGAGTTGTGTATAACTCAGAAGGATCACTGAGGAGTCAAACTCCTACTCATTTCTAGGATGAAATAGTGATGTCTGCAGCGTTTTAGGTTAAGTAAAATTTTAATGATTCTTATATGTAGGTATACCTAGTGGAGTATGGCAGGACTCTTCATACCAATCACCTATGTGAGTGTGAACTAGGCCGGTTCTATAAGATTTGTAAAGGGCTACAATTCTCTAGAGCACTCATGAAAGACCAGGTTGTTCAGGGTCAAAATGAACACAATAGTGAGAATTAAATTGTGTTTGGTAAATATACTGTGTGAGTTCTATTGTCTTGGTTTACACAAATGGCTGAACAGTTCAAGGCATCATGTTTACTAGTTAGCTACTAAATCCGATAATGTCTCACAAGCGAAGGTTCAAAGCCAAAAGCTACCTATCCTTTGCAGAATATTTTTTATTTCTGTACTCTCTGTAATTAGATCATGTTGTTGCACTTTCTCTCCATCAAATTCTATTCATGTGGGGGATTGTTGGAAAATTGGTTTTTTATAGGCTTATTTTGGGCCAATTTTGAGCCCAAAATTGAATGGGGTCGACACATCTTTTGAGGTGAGTTCGAAGAGGTGACGTGTTCCTTGCCGCATGGCAAGTCACACAATGAAGACGGTTCGTCAAAACCATTTATGAGTGAATGAGAACTTGACGTCGTTTTCGGGTTCATGGAATTGGACAATTAAAGAATTAAATGTGGGTTTCCTAATAAGGTTTGTCCCACATTGGAAACTTAAAAGAACTTATGTGTGCATATAAGTTCTAGGTGGCAATACTTAGGTTGGGCCCCAAGGGGCACCCCAAGTTTGTAGAAGGGAGGAGTTATGGATAAAATGAACCTTAGCCCAAACCACCACACACGCGTGTTCGCGCCGTCCGTCTGTCCGGCCAAGCCGAGCCCTTGCTGAGTGTGGGTTGTGGGTCAGGCCGGCTCTAATATTAATTTTTTGGACAAAATTTATTTGAATTTTTAATAAAATTAAATTCCAATTTTGTGACAAAATTGAAATTAATTTTCTATTCAATTTTTACTACCTTCAGTCTGAAATTCCTAACAGATTCAAACTGTTTTACAGTTTTAAAACCGCCAAGAAACTGCCCAGCAGCTACAGATTTAACGCAGCAGCAGTTATCTATTTGAATCTGCCACCAAATCTGTTTCAATTCAAACAGTATCTGTTCAATTCAAAATTACACTTGTTCACTTTTATTTTGTACCTGTTCGGGTCTGTTTGTTTTGCCTGTAAATAGAAGGTTGTTCCAGTAGTTTTTTGCACCAAAAACAATATGAAAATTTCATTTTGTTGTCCACATTTTGCTCAATGGCATATATATTCTCCATATAATTTTAGGAAAAAAAAAATGAGAGTATAGAACATAAGTTTTGTTCGCTGAACAAATTGTTTGGAGTGCTACTACAGTTTGTGAAGATCATTGTATCCTGGTAGATAGACGCCATTTATCCGTAAGCACCGTAGCGGGACAAATCTGTCTTAAGGACAGAGTGTCACAAACTCGACTTGATTTTTTAATTATTCATTGGGCTCGGTAAAATAAATCCTGTAAGTTATTTATTTTATTTTTTTGATTTGGTTTCAATTTATTTATTGTACACAGAAGATTGTTCCAATATGTTTGAATATAAGTTTTTTCTGTATTTACTTCACTTTTTCGATTGTTAAGTGTTCTAAAGAAATCCTTATACTTTCAAGACATTAGAACTTTTAAACGGTCATTTGATTTTTTATTTAATTATTTGATTAAAATTATTGTTAAGTCTCTACCGAACAAGACTTAATATGATTTTTTACTAACAGCAGCATAATTACCATTTTTTTTAAAGTTATTAACAACCGATAATCATTGTTTGTGAGTTTAGTCAAGGAACCCCATAAAACAACCAATGTAGTGGGGTAGGTGCCTCTTGAAACTTCTATCTAAACTTATGTAATGAAATGCTCAAACCTTCCGTTTGAACTATTAATTATTCAAAGTCATTTTTACTTTTCCTAAGTTGGAGCAACTACACTATCCTCACTTTTCATTAGTTAAAATATATATATATATATATAAAGTATCCTTGTTATTTTATCTAATCGCTATTTTGTAGTGTTCGAATATTACTCTTTATTTTATGTATTTATCCATACAAACTGTTTAAAATGTTTCAATATTTTTTTAAATAGAGAATTGTTATAAAATAGTTATTGTAATAGTTAGGTTTTTAGATGAAGTAAAATGGATTGGCATCCTGTGGTTTGAAATTGATGGGAAGGGTATTTTAAAATAAGTGAAAAAATTGTGTTCTAAAATTTGTCAAGTTTTTTAGATTCCGTAATAAATGTCTGCGTAAAATTTTCCAATCCAACAATTTGGAGCAATGAATCTACATGCATGATGTAGCAGTGTGCTGATTAACTGAACTGATAAAATAAATTGATATATAAAAAACGATTTGCAGATAAACAATGACATTAATTATAAATGGATTTTTATGCAACAACTCTTTGTCCAACTTATCGACTTAAAAAACCTGTTATCTGGAAAGCTTGACTAGATTGGCCATTGCAAAAAAGTTAAATCACAAGCTTCTTTGAAAAAATAACATCAATAAAAATATAATTTTATTACGTGCATTGAATTGGTGCACATAATAGAAATAAGGGATTGAGCCTATATTATTGTTTATATTCTATGAATGTATGCTTTTTCATAAAAATAATAGATGATAACCATAGATAATGAGCAAAACTTGTAAAAACATGAACACTACTTTTTGACTGTGTTTTCATTATTTTATATTTTTAGAAACAAAACAATAAAATGTTCTAACACTCCATTCTTTCCACATTCTTCTTACTTTTGTACAAAAATATTTTTAAAAAATTTAAAAACAACTTTTAATTTTTTCAAGAAATAATTGTTTTCAAAAAAATTGAAAATAATTATTTTCAAAAATAATTCGTCAAACGAAGTTATTGCATTCTTAATGCCACCGATTTTCTAGTTTCGTAGACTATCACATAATAGTATATAATATCGCCAAATTTGTACTATAATGGTCAAAGTTGTACCTTACTTGATTTTTTATTTTTGTATTTTTTATTACATCTTACTTGATGTATTGTCTTTGTATTATATGATTTTTATTATAACTTCATATTTGACAAAGTAGTAGAAGTACCATCAAACCTAATATTATAAAATTTCACATTAATAATTTAACAAAAGTATGAAAAGAGGCAATAGATTTTGTATTCAAATATTATTGTTTATCCGGTAATTAAAATATATGTATGTGTTAAGAATATAAATAATAAAATATATCTATGTACCTCGATGATTCAAATAATTTATTTGATAGGACTTTTTGAATAGATTTTTCATATAAAAAATCAAGCTGATTTATTATCAATATGTCATTCATTTTTGTAAAAGATAAATATGATATGATCGTTTCGTCATGATTGTCTAATTAATCTAATTTATGCATGAATGATTTGTTCAAATAATCTTATAAGATGAATGATTCAAATTATTGAGATAAAACTTATGATTTGATCCGTAAAATACAACACATTCCAATTAAAATACCGAATTGAAAATAATTCTTTAACACCAATTAATCGAATGAATCCAAGATAAAAAGATAGACAAGAAAGGTCAATCTACAATCTTTTCCTTTTTGTCAACTATAGAAATTTTTGGACATGGCTGCTGTCCTGCTGCCACCAACCTTGAGTTGGTAGCTTTTGTTTTTTTTGGTGACTAGGAAAAACAAAAAAAAAAAATTGGGTGAATTTGAGTTGGTGGCCTGGCACAAATGTTTGGTTTGATTTTGAGAGAGTGATTTTCAAAACAAGTTTTGGAGAAAGAGTTTAGAAAAGTTTTTAGTTTGTTTAGTTGTATATTTTAAAAGTAGTTTTGGAATTTGAGAGTTTAGATGATTTGATATTTTGTTATAATAGTAGATGTGTGTGAGAGAAAAGTGAGTGAGAATGAGAGATGAGAAAGAAAAAATAATTAATTGATGTGTAAGAAAGAGAAAGTGATTTTGAGAATTTTTTAAAAAAAATCTCAAATCAAACAATTTTTTTAAATTTTTTTTTCCAAAACTTCTCGCTCAAAGCTAAACCAAAAACACCCCTAATATTCCTCCTCTTTTGGGAAGTTTCGTGTTCCTTTTCCTTTATGGAAAAAAAAAAAAAAATCTATTGTGAAAAAATGTGGTTGCGACATTATTCAAATTTACACACTATCAATCATTTTCAAAAACTCCATCGAATTACCGTACAAATTTAGAAATAATGAAAAACGGTCAAATATCATGCTAACAAGCGTCATCAGTTACGTCAACAACCCTTTATTTTGAAAATTTTTTTTTAGTAATGTTATGCGCATGTACACTTTTCTTCGCATAATTTATATATATATTGCAATAATTGCTATGATCAAATCATGTTGAAATACGGGAAATAAAATTATAAAAAGGAAGTTCAGTGCTCCTTGTATTGCTTGTTGCTCTTGTACAAAATTGTAATATTTCCAGGTAATATAAAAATAAGTTCTAAAATTGTGAAATTTTTTATTTTCATACACTTGGTCAAGGCACATATTTAATGAAATATTAATTTAATAATAATTATCTTTTAAATAAAAATAACTATAATAAACATCCAATAACACCTATAATATTATATGAAAAAATTCTCTGCATACATCTTTTAAAAATAAAAAAATCTCAATGTATACCTTTTGAATTAAAAAAAATTAAACTTTAGTTTTTCTATTATTGTCACTTTACTTGTTGCACACGCTATACTGCTTTATTACAAACCAATGGAAGTTTAAACTCAAACAAAAATATGTCTATTGACAGCAAAATCAATAATGAAAATGTTAATTTTTTCGTGTAGTATTAATTTTATTTATTTATTTATTTATTTTTGCGATTTTCAATCACATATCCAGTGTTGAATTTCTTCATTATATTCAGAAATCAAGTGCCGAAATATTATTATTTTTTCAATACTTGAACTATGAAAATAACAGATTAATTCGATGGTAAAATTCCGAATTTTTTTTCTTCCTTTCGATAGCTAAAAATCGAATTTTTTAGCTTATTTCGATAGACAAGTGCCAAATATTTTTATTAATTTCAACTCTGTAGGACCAATGATCGCTAACATTACACTTTGATCTGTTGTTTCGATTTGACTTTTTAAGTAATCCTTCTATCTCATTCCTAAAAAAAAAAAAATCTATTTTGAAAAAATGTGGTTGCGACATTATTCAAATTTACACAGTATCAATCATTTTCAAAAACACCATCGAATTACCGTACAAATTTAGAAATAATGAAAAATGGTCAAATATCATGCTAAGCGTCATCAGTTACGTCAACAACCCTTTATTTTGAAATTTTTTTTTAGTAATGTTATGCGCATGTACACTTTTCTTCGCATAATTTATATATTGCAATAATTGCTATGATCAAATCATGTTGAAATACGGGAAATAAAATTATAAAAAGGAAGTTCAGTGCTCCTTGTATTGCTTGTTGCTCTTGTACAAAATTGTAATATTTCCAGGTAATACAAAAATAAGTCCTAAAATTGTGAAATTTTTTATTTTCATATACTTGATTAGGTCAAGGCACATATTTAATGAAATATTAATTTAATAATAATTATCTTCTAAATAAAAATAACCATAATAGACATCCAGTAACACCTATAATATTATATGAAAAAATTCTCTGCATACATCTTTTAAAAATAAAAAAATCTCAATGTACACCTTTTGAATTAAAAAAAATTAAACTTTAGTTTTTCTATTATTGTCACTTTACTTGTTGCACACTCTATACTGCTTTATTGCAAACCAATGGAAGTTTAAACTCAAGCAAAAATATGTCTGTTGACAGCAAAATCAATAATGAAAATGTTAATTTTTTCGTGTAGTATTAATTTTATTTATTTATTTATTTATTTTTGCGATTTTCAATCACATATCCAGTGTTGAATTTCTTCATTATATTCAGAAATCAAGTGCCGAAATATTATTATTTTTTCAATACTTGAACTATGAAAATAACAGATTAATTCGATGGTAAAATTCCAAATTTTTTTTCTTCCTTTCGATAGCTAAAAACCGAATTTTTTAGCTTATTTCGATAGACAAGTGCCGAATATTTTTATTAATTTCAGCTCTGTAGGACCAATGATCGCTAACATTACACTTTGATCTGTTGTTTCGATTTGACTTTGTAAGTAATCCTTCTATCTCATTCCTAATCCCACACGCAAACACTATCTGAGGAAATTTGGGGTTTCTGGTACGGAATTAGGGTTTTGATTGTTTTGTTTAGTGGAATTGGAACAGCCTGCCTTGCGAGGTGTTCAATTGTTTGTTTCCCGAGAAATTTGGCTGTTGGAGTCGATTTTTGGGGTCTCAGTTCTTTGGGGAATCGGATAAAAAACTGTGGTCAAAGTTGCTGAATTCTATAATTTGTGAATAATTCTCATCTATCTATCTCAAAATGTTAAGATGATTTTTAGTTTTCCTATGAAATTACAAAAATCATTCCAAATATTTTATTGAATTGAGGAGAAAAAAAAAAAAAAGAAGGATTTTTGTGATTGCATTGTGTTTTGTTGAACAGAGAAAACCTTGTACTTTATTTTGGTAGCTTCTTCTAATAATGGTCTGTTGAATGAATAATGGTTACATGTTGAGATAATTTTGCACTGCTGATGAAGAATTTTGTGTTAAATTTCTAATAATGGTGGGTTTATGGTTTCACTTTTTGTGAAGTTGATTTTTTGGAGATTCTACTGGAGAGATTCTCTTTGTCAGTCAGTCTTCACTCCCTTGAAGCTAGGGTTGAGAAATTCTTTCAGTGTGTGACAATGTTCCATTAGCGGTGAATGTTGTGTTGTGATATATAGGACATGACAATGTATGTGTGTTTGTGTGTGTATAATGGTTACAAGTGAAGGGTGTAATTGTAACTTTAAGTATGTAGATTGAGAAAATTAATTGATAATCAAATTAATAGGTGTGTGTATTGAGAAAAGATGCGCCTTGAGCTAATTAAGTGTGTGGAAATAGAATTTCTCTAAAACTGTTAAAAAAGTTGTAAAGTTTTATTAACTTTTTATTTAGCGATATTGTTGCTATTCTGTACACAATATATTATTCTCTATAGATTTAATTTTTGTTGAATAACAACAGCTTCTAATTGTCATCAACATTTAATTTGTAAGAAGCTCAAAGTGGTTGTAACATAATTTTATATAAATAAAGCAAAATAATAATGCTTATGAGAACGGATCATCTGTCTCACTTTTTATCATCAAAATCAATAATAATAATAAAAATAAAACAAAAGTTGGTACAATAAGTGACGATGTCATGACCCCAACCCCCGTTCCACTGGATTAGAGTCGTAACCGACCAGTAATTTGTGATTACCAAAAGCCTACTTAACAGTAATAACAATAATATGATAATAGGGGCCGGTGGAAGCCTATAAATAAGAAAATAGTACGTCCAAGGAGCTGTGAGGATTTAAAACATTTGCATAGCTTAGGGAACTAAATCCCATTAACAAACTTAGTCAAAACAAAAGATCTTAAGCCAAACCATAGCATGATCACAATGTCAAAATGGTGAACTCCACACCACTCAAAAGACCATAGAGCTAGACAAGGAGGAACCTCGAGATGAGGCAATAGTTGGCTTCACAAAACAGAGTGTAGGTTGACGCTATTAGGTTCGGTCTTAAACTTGATCATCTACATACATATACAAAACAATGAGCTAAAGCCCAGTGAATAACAATTGTGTAAAGAGGTTATGAATGATGTCCTTTCAGTCACTTAAAACAGTCAGTTCAGTAGTGAATCAATTCACAAAATAGTATCTCATACAGGTAATAAAATCATATCAGTTATACGCGGTACATCCAATAGCAGACAGTATAGTAGGTCTTAAAGACCGAACAGTTATTTGATGGCCATCAATACAGTAAACAGAAGTTCCAAGAATTGGATCTGACAGAGATTTCTGTAACAATAGCAGTACAGTAGCAGTGAACAGTAACAGTATGCTATGAATGCTACGAATACAGTTCACAAAATAGGACAATCATTCATTTAGTAAATCACATCATTTCAAAAACAGTTAATACATAACAATAACATTCAGAAAATAATTATAGCTTAAACATATCTTTACAACATTGTTACTCATAATTGGCTCCTCGAAACACGTTGCTAGGACGCGGCGTCTGACTTACATAAACACATTCAGGTACAACAGTTCAAAATACAGTCCATCCATGCACTTGATATGTAATGTACTCGGTCTATTCGTTACCTAATCCCAAAATTTTTTTTTGTTCCTTACTTTCCATCATGTTTATGACATGCAAATGCACATGAAAAACACTTGAAAACCATGCAAATGGAGGCCTGAAAGTCAGGAAAATAAGAGGAAAATCAAACTGAACCTACTCTGTTGGCTACACGTGCGTTGGCCTGGCCGTTCTTGTGGAGTTCTTGGCCGCTCGTGCGAGCAGAATGCAAGTTGGAACAGGGCAAGGTGGGCCGCTCATGCGGTGGCCTAGGCCACTCGAGCGGACTAGGTTGAAACCCAGTCTGAAAATCTGCTGAAACATGGAACTTCCCCCTTTACAAAACCAACCTCAATGGATACAAAATAAGGCTCAAAACTTTTCAAAAACATGTTGATTCAAACTTTCTCAACTCAATTAAAGGCTATAACTTCAAATCAAAACTCAATTCTTGTATACAAAAACTCAAAATCATGAACTTTGAATGTAAAATCATACTCTATGCAAATTGTGGTTGCCAAAGCTACAATCAATGAAATTTCTCCTCAAATTTGAGGAATCATGCACAATCTCACATGGAACAACAAAAATGATGCTATGTGTGCTCAAATTTAAAGCTATTTCCTACAATCTTCTTCTTTAGGGTTCTTAACAACAACTAACACTACTCGACTTCTTGATTCAACTTATTCCATGATGAAGACAACCTTAATTCATGAGATTGAAGGAAAATTTCTTACCTTACTTGATATTTTGGTGAAGATTGCTCAATTCCCCCTTTCTTCTTCTCGAACCCTAGTGTTCTCCCTCTCTCTCTCTTTCCCCCCTTGGCTCTAGAATTCTTTGAAGTCTCTCTCTTTACAAAATATCTATCTCTATATTCTCCCTCTTATTTGTTGACTTGAGCTAACGAAGGACTTAGACACTAATAAACTCTTATTAATCCTACGTTTAGATTACTGAATCAAAGTCACTTAATTATTTCCCTTCTATACTACTTCAAAACACACTAAATTTAACCATACTACTATGAATCAGACTCTAATTGCCTATTTCAAATATTTAATTTTAATCCTGTGGTTTACTAATTCAGACAAGTTTATTTTCTATTCTCTATACATCTGTTTATATAATCTGTTCATATAACCACAAGACAATAACACATGGTACATAAGTGAACATAAAACACATAATTAAGGCAATCTCATAATTTAGCACGTAATCAAGGAGACGAATGTTACAGACGACATTGATCCCATGTCCCTTCGTATCATCATCATCACCGCAAATCATGTTATTGCAATCATATATTTGTGTGCGTGCGATTGTCAATTGAATTATATAATTATTTGTAAATTATGTATATCAATTAAACTCATTTCGACAAAAAATAAATAAATTTAAACTCGAGTTTCACTTGTGATATTTATGTTTTATTGTGTTTAAAAGTGTATTTGGGTTAGTTTATTGCCAACTTGTTTTTCTGGGGATACTAGACACTTGGTTTCACTTCTCACATCTGCTTATTAATACCAAATAGGGTGGAAGCAAGACAACGAGAACTAATCAAAATAATTAAAAGATAGATAACTGAAATAAAATAATTAAAAAACAGATTAAAAACCAAATAACTAAAATAAGATTAACTTACAATCGTAAATTGTTTGCTGAAAAAACTTGAAAGCCTAGCTTCAAAATACATAACTTCAAAATACAACTTGAATACAATTTTTGAAAGTGAAAAGAGTAAAAAAATAGGTGGATTCTCAATTCTTGAAAATTCTGCCTTCTTCCTTACTAGAGAAGCTCTTTTATAAGCCAAGCAGATGATTGTGAGGCTTGTGACTGGCCCTGCAAATGACTGTGAGACTTGTGACTTCAAAAGCTGGAAAGTAGAAGGCACATGGGTTCTGTGGGCAACTGTCGGTGATTGATGGAAAGCTGTCTACTTTTAACTCTTTTTTTTATACTCGTGACTACTCAGTTAACTGATAGAGAATCAATAAATATATTAGTAGCTTTTCTCAAAGTAATAGTAGCGACTGAAGCTGATGTATATATGAAATCCAATGACTGTTTTAAGTATATAGGTCTTGAGCATTTTGGAATTGTGGACCATATGGATCATGACTAGTAGAGGCTTTGGATGAGGCTGATCCATTTGAAGCATCACCTTCATCTTGTGACTTGGCTTGGGCCAATAGTAACTTTGCAATTTGAATAAGTTCTTCATTACTGGTCTTGGATTTGGGTTTCGACCTGGGCTTTGACTTGGATGACTTGGATTTTGAAGGCCTAGAACTGGCTGTTGGGCTCCCAAGTCTGCCTGTGGCAAGAGGAAGTGGGCTTCCTTGAGTGACTGAAGTAGTTAGGTTCTGTTGAGAAGATTTAACCATTGCAGGAGTGGGAGCAAGAGCATGAATATTGATTGGAAATTCTTGCTGGACTTGTTCAATAATACGTTGGACTTTGAAAGCATCCCATCATTTGACAAAATATTG
The DNA here is from genome assembly GCF_004153795.1 of Camellia sinensis. Classification (NCBI taxonomy): domain Eukaryota; kingdom Viridiplantae; phylum Streptophyta; class Magnoliopsida; order Ericales; family Theaceae; genus Camellia; species Camellia sinensis. Next base: position 742,240 of record NW_021024699.1, read on the forward strand.
GCAACTGACTAGGTTGTTGGAAATATTATATTGCCATTTAAATATCCAAGGGACTTTATATTTGAACATAAAATGGAGCAATATAGGGAATTGACTTTTATGTTGACTCAATTTATAAACTGAAGAGAAAAAATTGACTTGTTCCATTAAATTAGTAGGTTATAATTTCTCGGATGACACCATGTTGAGACCACCATCTCAGAAACCATGAAGGAAATTCGGACTTGAATTTATGGTCAAAAAAGAAGAACTAGGAGTGACTATAAGACTCATTTTGGTGGAAAAGGATCTTAAACCAGGCATCAATATAATCATAGTAACTATATTGTATCTTGTGATTGGGAAGATCACGAAAGAGAAAAGGGAGACCCCATTCATCCATGGATACAATATTGTGTATGTATAAAGAATGATAAATGATTTTACTAGCATGGACTCGGTCATAAATGGGTTTGATGACTATGGACTGGTGATGAAAGAGGATGTCTTTATAAAAAGTAATTGACTTTTCTGGATGGGAAGGAATGAAATGCCATCCAAAAGGGAACTAGGATGTAACTAGTTCATTGACATTGTGAATATTTTTTTGAACTGGTTCTATGTAGAAAAGATGGATTGGTTGGGGTTTAAGAACATAATTTGTTCTTGTAGTTCTGTATGGATTATTAAGAGGCATTGGAGTAATGGACTGACAAGTAAAGGGATTTGAAGCAAAGGCAGGAGTGTAACTAGGTTTAGGAATGTTACCAAGAATTTCGTATCTATTGACTAGATTAATTGGAGAAGCAACAATAGGTTGACTAGTTGGAACAATGTCAAGTTTAGAAGGAGGCTTCTGGTTTGACGTCTGTAGTTGAACAAACAGAAGTTCATTAGCATCCATTGAAGAGATCTAATTTATCAATATGGAAATTGAGAAGATTAGTGTAATGGGAAATCAAATTGCGTTGACTACGAATTTGCTGGAATCGTAAATAAGGATCTTGGTCAATCATTTTTAAATAGGTTATTTTAAAGGAGCAACAATGAATCAATTTGCAATATTAGGTGACTGCTAACTTGTGTGTAGAACAATAAGGAGTAGACATGATGATGCACCATCCCCCCTTTAAAAATTCTCGGGTAAGGAAATTAGGGATAGAATTTTGATTACCAGGAATGTACTCAATATCAAAATAAAAAATACTTAAAATAGATTGCCAAGGGGCAAAAATATGTTTACTAGCAATATTTTGAACATCTTTTTCTAAAACGTATTTAGCACTTTTATAATCAACATGTAATAAAAAAAAATTGATTTAAAATATCATCTTGAAATTTACTAATACATAATACAATTGATAAAATTTCTTTTTTAATAGTAATATAATTTTTCTGCGCTTTGTTCCAAACACCAGAATAAAAACAAACAATTTATTCAGATAACTTAGAAGTGACCTTCTAAAGGAAAATGCCACCATAACCAACATCAGAGACATCAGTTTGAATAATTTTGAATGAATTTTCAGTAGGAATACCAGGACAAGGCAAAGTTTTGACATATTTTTTGACTTGTTGCACAATAGCAGTATGACTGGGAGACCAGGGAGGAGGATTATCTTTTAATCTATCAAAAAAGGGTTAACAAATTTTCCTAAGTGTGGGTGTTGATTTCCGACCATAAAACCAAAGGGGAAATTTAGTTGGAGAGCACTGGTAGAATAGATTAAGCCCAACAACTTGTAACAAGACGATGAGAATTCTCGTGGTGGTTCATCCACCCGGGGGCACTCTGACGATCAAGTCAGTAAATCTTGTCTCTCATAGATATCAAAACAATACTTAATGCACAAGTCAAAGCATCACAAATAAAAGCATACCTTAGACCCACGAGGGTGCCTTACTTTTATAATGATCAGCGTCCAACTTCTATTAGAAGTCTTACTTCATGGGACTCTATCCTTTACAAGGATAACATCTATCACAACTCGCATTATTTAGATTAAGATGAACTCCCTCAAGAGTCTCATCTCTATCCTAATAGGTAGCTTGATGTCATCTAGGACTCTAGTCCTCTATCTAAATATCTCGAATTCTGCTATCCCCGCAGAATACCTCAGAAGTGCCCTAAACATCTCGGCAAACATGATTTGCTCACGTGGTACCTCGACTGACACCTCAGCATCACCTTAGCCATGTGACGTCATCATAAAATACTTCCCCACAACTTCCCCTAGGTTCTATTACCTCGAGAACCTAAGGTGATGGAACCTACATCGTTTCATCTTCCAATATGCTAGAGATACTCTTCCGACCGAGATCATGACTCACCGGTGTATCAAAACAAGGACTCAAATGTCCACTCGTCAAGAATCAAGAATCAAGAACCATTATGTTCTATTTCATCCAGGTCCAACATCGACAGAGATCATGGGTGTGTTTGGTTTGTGTTTGTAGAGTAATTTTTGAGATAAAAAGTATGAAAACTTGTTTGGTTTGCCTTTTTTCAGAAATGCTTTTGGGAAATTGTTTTGCGGAGAGAGTTTTAAAAAAAGTGATTGATTTGATGTGTATGAGAGAGAGAGTGATTTTGGAAAGCAGGCAACCAAACAAAATTTTGAGATTTTTTTTGAAAAAATTTGTTTGGTTTCATTACTCTTGAAAATTTGTTTATAGAGAATTTTTCCCAAAATTTTTTCTGAAAAACAAGCCAAACAAGGCCCACATTACTAGCAGAGATCATGATTCACTAGTTCAAAAACATTAAGACCCTAATATCAACTCATCAGGAACCAAGAACAAACAAGTTCTGTCCCATCTAAATTTAACATCTCAACTGAGATCAACATCTAAACTGAGATCAACATCTCAACCTAGATCATCATGTCATCACCTCATTGGTTGTATCAGTCATGCATCACTCTATCACATCAAAGCTACCCACGCCGCCTGATAGGCACGTCGTCCATGGCAGTTACATAATGTTTTGCCACCTTTTTGTTTTTAGACAAAACCTCTTTCACTCTCTCTCTAGAAGTATCCATTGCCATTTCTTCGAAGCTTTTCCAACTACAACTCTGCTTACCATTTCCGGCGTGCACTCAGCAGTTCCGTTCTGATTAGAGCATTGTCTGACTCCGGCGAATCCCATTCCGGCATTTACTTCCTCGGCTCCGCTTTGTAAGTCCTTGATTTCTTTTATTTTAACTTCAGTTTTTCACTATTTTCAAATATATTCCTTCTGTGGATTGTTACACATCACATACGGTATCTGTATTTGCATCTACACTGTCATCTTATATTCATATTCGAATCCCATTGTTCTATATGCCTTTGCTTGCTTTGACTCATATTTTGTCATTCATGTTCTTGAGCCCATCTTCACATTTTTTGTATTTGACACATATCTTCTGGTATACTGTCACCGAATTCTATCAATTTTGTTCATACCTTGAATCTGTTAATGCTCTATTTTTCTCGTATTCTTGAATCTTTGATCACTATTTCATAATTTTGAGACATGTTTCTTCTATCTGTTCTTGCTTGTTAGGAGATTACTACTTTTGAATCTTGTACATTTGCATAGACTTAGGTTTGGGATTTGCTAGAATCCACACTTAGGAAAACTAAAACAAATTTTGCCCCCAAACCTTCCTCAAAACCCTGAAACTAATAACCCAGCAGTCCTTGGGGTTTTGCCAAGGTCTTTAACCCACACAGTCCAACCTTCCTTGCTAAAATCGCCCTAGTTGAGGTCATGGGGATGTTCAAATGGAGGGTGGACTCCTCCAACAAACTAGAATACTTCCGTCAGGAATTCTCCATTCTAGTCGACATTCATCTAAGGTTGGCTGGGAAGAAGGATTCCATGTTTCATGGAGAGACATGTATGCCCTTCCCTGTAGTATCTATCATCGAGGGTGGAATCAGATTCCATCTTGACATCTTCTTGTGCTTCGGGCCGAGGTGCCTTCTTTTGTATCTGAACAAGTTGTCTTTTTAAATGTAAGTCCTCTTTTTGACTAAGTGTTGAATGTTTGTCTCTATCTTTACTGTCTTGTATGATTCCATACTTAGAATATTTTTGTACTTCTCCCAAGTATACTTTAACTGTGTAATCATTTATGGTTAGAACACATCTGTTTTGTATTACCTCGGATCCACTTCATCTCTGGTGCATCCTTAGTTGGTCACCTTGGACCAACTTACCTTGGAGTTCACCTTTTATTGTGATCTCGGCCAATGGGCACTTTATAAAAATTCTTTAAATAACATTCAACAAGTATTGCTTCTTTACTTATACTTGCTGTCTTTTATCAAGGCTTCACCCTTCCAACATTTCCAAGTTTGACAACTTGGTTGTGATCTCGAGTAACCAACAACTCGAGTGTCCCCTCATTTGGATACTTCGGTTGGCTCCAACTTGTAAATTTTTTCAAAAATTTCAACAAGTGTCAAGTCTATTCCTTATTCTTGCTTCCGGTCCCCTAATGTGAACCTAAGTATCACTTATGTTCACATTAAGCATGCATCTTCAATTTTGCCGAAGTCTGATTCAAACAAATCTTAGCTGATGTTTTTTACCTCGGTGTCTCTGTTAATCTGACTAGATCAAACTTATTTCAACTTTTCCATTATGGAAAGTCTAAGTTATTCATCATGTTTCATTCAGAAACATCGCTAACTTAGTTCAACTCTGCCATAGGCAAATTGAGTTCAACTTTACCATATGGTAAGTTTAAGTTATTCGTCATGTTTTATTCGAAAACATCGCCAACTCAGTTCAACTCTACCATAGGCAAGTTGAGTTCAACTCTACCATATGGTAAGTCTAAGTTATTCGTCATGTTTCATTTGGAAACATCGTCAACTTAGTTCAACTCTACCATAGGCAAGTTGAGTTCAACTCTACCATATGGTAAGTCTAAGTTATTCGTCATGTTTTATTCGGAAGCATCACCAACTTAGTTCAACTCTACCATAGGCAAGTTGAGTTCAACTCTACCATATGGTAATTTTAAGTTATTCATCATGTTTCATTCGGAAATATCGCCAACTTAGTTCAACTCTACTATAGACAAGTTGAGTTCAACTCTACAATATGGTAAGTCTAAGTTATTCATCATGTTTTGTTCGGAAACATCGCCAACTTAGTTTAACTCTACCATATAGCAAGTGTTAATTCAACTCTACCATATGGCAAGTCTAAGTCATTCGTTATGTTTCATGCCAAAACATCACAAACTTAGTTCAACTCTGCCAGTATGACAAATCTAAGTTATTCGTCATGTTTCATACTGAAATATCGCAAACTTAGTTCAACTATACCATCTCGGTAAATCTAAGTTATTCGTCATGTTTGTTAGGGGAACATCATCATAAGACTTTTCGGTCTTATCGCATAATCATGGATTTCAACATCTTCACATTTTTTTACATAGGCTTCGGCATCCTTTTACATGTAGGGCCACCATAATCTCTGCGATATAGCTCTGTGGGCAAGGGATTTGCCCCCTACATGGCTTCTGCATACTCTTTTGTGGATCTTGTATAAAATGTCTTTAACCTAGGAAGGATGTACCCATCGTAATAGAAGTCTAGTAAAAACCCTTCTATAGATGGCCTTCTGCAGACAAGCAGAACCTGGCCAACTTCAATCTAATCTTATGTGCTTCTTTTTTATTTTCTGGGATCTGGGATCTAGGATCTGCTTACTTAGATTGAGTTCTTCTTTTCTCGAACTTAATCACCTAGGCCAAGAGCTTGTCTTCTAGAATTTGGGATCTGTTCATTTAGGCTGAGCTCTTCTCTTCTCGGACCTAATCATCTAGGTCGAGATCTTGTCTTTTGGAATCTCAGATCTGCATACTTAGGCTGTGCTCGTCTTCTCAGACCTAATCATCTAGGCTGAGATCTTGTCTTCTGGAATCTGAAATTTGCTCACTCAGGCTGAGCTCTTCTCTTTTCGAACCTAATCATTTACGTGTAGACGTCCCCGAACGCCTCGGGAGGGATGAGTCCCGTTCTGTTCATTTGGGGTTCACTACAGTTCGGACTCTCAAATTGTCACGGTTCTAAATCTGAACCAAAGAGTCCAAATCCGGCAAATCGTTTTGAGAAAACAGATTTTGAAAGAAGTGCCAAACATGGACTAGTGCCAAACAGATTTTGAAAGAAAAAAAGTGAAAATGGTTTGATGGTGCTACTCGCAAGTAGGCTAAGACGTGGATTTGTCACCCTCGGTGGGCTTAGAAAAACATGATTTTGCCACTATCTAGTGGGCTTAAAACACGCATTTGATGAATTGTTCCAATTTAAATAACTCAACCTTCACCCACAGGCATTCAGGCAGTTATATCACATAAGCAATTAGCCTCATGGTAAGCATGCTATACATGGTAGTATAATCACACTTATCACACTTATGCAATATGCTAAAGCAAATAAAAGCCCACCTAGTACTCCAAGGCAAGCCAAACAAAGCAAAATAATTAGAAAAATGCATGTTCCTAACTTATGCAATATGACTAATGCAACACATAAA